>JABEVS010000244.1:37098-98059 GCA_018290735.1 Coelastrella sp. MACC-549 | reverse complement strand
CTCATTTGAGCCAGTTGTTCAACAACCGGGATTGGTAGATGGCGGGTACTGTATGTCGCCCCATCGCCTCACCTACACTCAATCACTAGGCTGTAGTTCTAGCTGACCAACACTCTAACACACCACATTTCAGTGTGTATGCGGATCTGTCCTGCCGTGCCAGGTATGACTGTGCGGGTAGACTGTGCAGTCTTGGGAGAGTGTGCTGGAATAGGAGCGGAGTATGACTGAGATACGTCTTTACTTTTGTTAAATCAAATTTGTCTTGAGCAAGGCAAGGTTGGTTCCTGGAGGGAGATGGGGGAATTTGGGGGGAGTGGGGTGGGAGACAGACTGAAACCAGGCTTTAGCCTGGGTTCTCGCAGAGCAGCAAAATCCCGGCTTGTGGACTGACGACGTGTGTGCAGGGTCCCCTGATGCTCAATGTAAAGCCGCTGCACTAGTGCACTGCAGTAGTACTGTGGCGGTCACAATAGAAACATGACACCATGCTTCAATTCTGCCTAGCTAGCTGAGCATATGGTGGGCCACAGTGAGCCACCATGCTGGATAAACCAAGGAGGGGATTTGTTGCCGGAAAGCGTAACTTCCTTCCTTCCTGAGCCGATTCATATGCCCCACATAAACTGTCGCATTTGAATGGCACATATATGGCCTGCAGAGCAGTCTACTGGGGATGCTCAAGCGGCACAGTGGGGAGCCCGATCCAGTGCTGCCTGTCAACAAGACCAAGTTAAACTTCCCCAACTTGAACCAGCTTGCCACATTCACGAGGCATTTAGCCTGCAGCCAGCACCAGCTAGTGCATCAACAGTTGCAATAAACATTGCTCAGGGCTTTCTGAAATCACCGTCACCAGCAAGGTGCTCTGTGGTGACTCGACGATTGTTCCTACTGCTCTCCCTCTTACTTCTGCTGCTGCTGCTGCTGCTGCTGCTGTCTCTGCTGCCAATCTGTCCATTGGCAGGTACCTCTGAAGGCTCTGCTACTGTACTTACACCTCGTAGATGCCCTTGCTTCTCTGGTTGCTGCTGCCCTGCTGGTGCAGTTGCTGGTACTACACATGCAAGTGCTGCTGTGGTGCCACTAGCAGTCTTGCCTGGGCCTTTCACTACTGCTGCCTGCTTCACTCCTGCCAAAGATCTGTGCAGCCAACTGATAACCTGGCAACCAGCTAACTTCCCATAATGCACGCTGCCCTTGATCATAACCCCAGCACCCTGTTTTGTCCTGTCCCAGAAGGTCAGCTGTTCTGGATCCATTTCCAAGACAGTGTTGTACCCTAAGCCCTCCAACTCATCTTCTGTCTGATACACCACAATGTTCTGCTGCAGAGCAAGCATGAGAGGATACTTCAGCTGCTCAAGTAGCACTGCAGCTGAAGGCACTCTCTGCTGCAGTGCTTGCCTGCTGCTGTCACCACTGCTGGTGCTGGCAGCAGCAGTCACTGCTTGATCTGCACTGGCGTCACCAGAGGTCCCAGGTGAACCTGCTCCAGAGGCCCTTTTAACACTGCTGAACATGTTCTGTGGTCCTCCAACAATGTACACCACTGCTGGATTATCCTGCTTGGTTTCTCCCACACTTGAGAAGCCACTGCTGCTGCCACTGCTGCTGCTCTTGGGGTCTGCCGTGGCTGGTGCTTGCAGACACTCAGGCGTTGGGGCACCAGCAGCAGCATCTGCCACTCTGAACTGCTGCTGTGCTTTGGCTGCTGCTGCAGTGGCAGCCGCGGCACCACTGGCGCCAGTCAGGGGTTTACTAGGCAGCTCCACCAACAGGCTTTTGAAGGCATACTTGCCATTTGTACTCTTCTTTGCTTCCAGAGACACCACACCTGATTTGAGTGGCCCTGTCAGAGGAAACAACATGTGTATCCGGGGTGCTCGCCGCCTTGGCAGCAGTGTTTCCTGGATGAAGTAGCTGCCCCTGGTTATAAGCTGAACACGCATGGCACTGCCTGCGGTTGATTGGGCAAGCAAAACAATGCTGGTGCTGAGTGCGTAGCAAGCGTTTGATGGTGTGGATGACAGACGTTGACAAGAAGTCGAGGTAACCCAGGATTGACAAGATCATCTGGGACACACTGAACCTTCAACGCCTCAACTGCATGGGGGATCTTATGAAGACTTATGGCACACTGAGAAACGTGTTGCAGTGTGATTGAACAGTCCGCAGGCTGAAGTATGCTGCGCAGGGTTATGCTGCCAACTTGGCAAGGCTCTCACAACTCGTAGAACTTCATGCCTCAGTAAAAGGTGTGGCACAGACAACAAGAGCAACAGCAGCAGCAGCAGCAGCAGCAGAGGAGTAGCGGCTGTGCGCTCCTCACCTGCCAGTGGTGTGCCCATCACCTCCTGCAGCCCGGCATGATGTGTCAACTTGCGCATGGCGACCTGTTACAACAGCACAGACAGTTACACAAAATCCAACAGCAGCAGAGGTGGACACCCAGAGTGCTCTTGCATCCAACACAAACAGGTCAGGGGGATGATGTGTGGTGCTGCAACAGGCGCCATAGCTGCAGTAGAGCCCAGGAGCCCAAGAGTAGAGCATATGATCAGGTACAATTGAGGCATGATTGTAACATGTGAGTGACAAGTACATCCTTTGTGTTGAGCTGTTGTGCATTACCAGCCTGCAGATGTGTGTGTGCTGACAGAAAAGTATTGATAAGGGCACGATGATGAACCAATCCTGACTAGCGTGAGCAACCAGCCATAAGAATGTTCTCTTTCTAATGCTGCTTATCTCTCTCGACATGAGCCCAGGTGACAGCTGCCACAGCATCATCATACATTCCACTGCTGCTGTATCAGCTAGTGGCTAGTCAGCATGCTGCATCATGGGTACAAGTACAGGAGTCAAAACCCTGCAGCACGCCTGCTTGTGCACTCATAAACCCTGCCTGTCGCACCTCATAAACCCTTTCTGGGTCAACCAACACCCCTGATCTGATGTACATGCCCACACCGCCAACAGTGGCAGCAGCAGCAGCAGCACATGTCAGCATTGCTTCTGTTGAGCTGACATCCATGAACAGTCCTGCTGCTGCATGGGTGACCTGGTACAGTCCTGCTGTTGCTGCTGCTGCTGCCGCTGATGTGAGAGCAGTAGAGTGTGATTGCCAGGTGCTTGAAAGCTGAAGGTGGGCTGCTTGAAGAAATGAGGTCTGCTGTATCAACTTGAGCAGTCTTGAAACCTGCACATGACAGCAGCAACAGCAGCATCTGCCTCCTTTCCAATACAGTCTTTGCTGGGCTAGGTTGTAGTTGAGCTGCTGCAACTAAACACAACCTATATTTCAATTGGCTACCCTTGACCAGAGGACCACACACACAGGGTGCACTGCTCACTTACTACTTGACAGATGCAGGAATGTGCCTATGTCAGGCGCATCAGCAACCTGAGCATTGATGCTTGGTGCAATGCTGGTGCAATGCCTTCAGTATTACAAGTATGGGTTGGTGGGATGAAGAACCATTACAAGAGGGTGCTCAGGTATGTGTTACCTGCTTTGCTGTTGCTTTTCCAGCTGCTGCTGTGGCTGCTCCAATGGCTTTCACTCCTGACGCAACTACAAGAAGACTTTGAGTGCTGGTACTAGGACTAGCAGCAGCGTTACCAGAGATTGTGGCATTGCTGCTGGTGTTACTTTTATTGCTGTTGCTGCTGCTGCTGCTGCTGTTAGCTGTTGTGCTGCTGGTGTTGCTGGAGCTGCTGCCAGGTGCAGTAGTGTCAGGCTTGCCTGCAGAATCACTCAGGACCTGAGCTGGGTTGCTGCTATCCTGATGACTTCTGCTCCCTCGAAAGCATCTTCTACTCTGCCAGCAGTTGATGCTGCTGCCACTGCTTGAGGCAATTGCAAGTGTTTGCCAACTGCTGGACACATGCAATTGCAAATGCTGCAACCGTCTCAGTGCCAATGAGTGTTGTCTGCAGTTGCTGGGAAGCAATGGCCTGGCACGGAAATTTTCCAGAGGCACTGTGCTGTGTGAAGCCCAACGGAGCTGCCCTCCTAGTGCTGTTGCTTGCAGTTCAGCCTTTGCAGGTGTGGCAGTGCATTGAACCCACTGCAACTGCTGCACAACCTGGAGTCACAGGGTGAGACACAGCATACAACAGCTGCATTCATGAGCAGGGAGCCTTCCTGCAGAAATCGCGACCTTGGACTGCAGCAATACGCGGTGAAGCAGACTGTAATAGCATCATGCTGACCAAGCTGGTGGCAGTGCTTGTCTGTGAAGCCACTGATGTGCCTGGTAACGGCTCAGAAAGAGCACAAGGGGATACTGAATGACTACCATTCCATCACCAGGCCATTACCAGGCGTCTAGATAGCAGGACCAAGACCCCTCGACACTCCATCAGCTCTCCCGATGCGCTGTCCCAAGCTGGGGGTGCTCTGAACGCTCTGCCCACCACTACACTATCGTCAGCATCATAATATTTAGTTGCGGATGCCAAACCCACCCAAATGCAGACATCAAGCTCGTAGCCTGTGACCCAGCATCGATCTGGCAACTGTCAACATGCTTCAGCCCTGCCAACCTTTCAGCGATGCCTAGCTGTCTTGAGTGATCTTGAGTCCTTAGATTTACAAGCCTTGTGCTAAACTTGCGCTTCAACCGTTCGCATCTACCATGGGGACCTGCAGTGCCTGGCAGTACATTACGTACAATATACGATCTCAGGCACCTCACTGACACCAGGTTGGGAGGCAGGAACGACTGATGTACAGCAACACGTATAGTATTGGATCTATTCCAGCACCTTGTGCTGGATGGCAGTGAACCTAGCAATGATGGCTGCTCTCGCACTGCCGTGGCCCTGAACCATGCTTCAGGGAAAATCCAGCCACCTCAGCTACCTATACTACAGTCTGTAGTGAAGGGCGGATGTGGTACTTTGGCATTGACATGCGTAGCTCTGACGCACATTTGGCTGTTTTGATTGAAGAGGTCCCATGTTCACAATTGCACTGCAGGTGGCACCTGCTTGGACCAGGCTTGCACCACAGTAACAGCCCTCTGCGGTTCAGGGCTATTGCTCTGGCAGCTTGGCACCCAATTCAGTGCTCACAAACTGCTTGACACCATCATGGCACATGCACAGCTCTGCTTAACCTGCTTGCCTCTCTGACACCCCCGTCAGGGCCGAGTTATCGGGTCATGTAAGCTGTGCTGTGCCTTGCTACTGCAACAACCGCTACAGCTGGCATGTCAGTCCTGGTCCTGCTCCATTGTAGAAGTCTCCAGCCCAGCAGTGCCCATCTTCATCAGTGAAAGTGCCACGACCATGCATCACATTCTGAACCCATTCGCCCTGCAGCAGCAACCACAATGATACCAGTGGGATACCAGCTGCCGACTTGTGCAGTACAATAGCTGCATGCAATCTGAGTAGTTTGCAACTACTGGATACCTGAGTACATACTATTCTGGGGTGATGCTGTGTAGCTGCTCACTGCCTGAAGTAATAAACCTTGGCCCAGGCCCTGGTAGATTATTTTTGGCTGTCCTGCAGCACGGGGTGTCTCCTGATGAGGTGACAGCACTGGTGCAGTCTCCCTGGCACACCCACCATGTACGCTTTGCCATCAGCAAAGGTGTATCTCCCCTGGCCCTGGTACTTGTTATGCTCCCAGCTGCCTTCGTATGAGGCTCCACTGGCAAATGTGAACTTGCCCTGCCCATGCATCTCATCATCTACCCAATCACCTGTATAGATGTAGTTGCCGCACTTGAGTGTTCCTGCGCCAGACCCACGGCATTGCTGAGTACATGCAACAATGCCATAAGTGGTTCAGAACGTCTCAGATGCAGCAGCTGCTGTTGGTGGCCTCCAAGCTGATGATCATGAGGAGGATCACTACAAATGCAGCCTGGCAAATTCCCAGGGCAGGGCTTCTGTTGAACGAAAACAATGCAGCATGTATGACATGTGCAGGTGGAACAATGCTCATCCTCACATGCAGGTCTGCTGCACACCACATGAACCTGATAGTAGACAGCAGTGTCAATGCTTGCATGCCCACAGGACGTAAGGCTCACGCAGCATGCTGCAGTCCTAGACTTCAGCAGCTGACATACCTACGCCGTGCCGTACTGGCTTTGGTGGTTCTGCTGGCTGTGCTGCTGCTTCCTCTTCTTTCTTTTTGGCACCTTTCTTTGTTGGCTCAGCAGCTGCTGGTATCAAGCCAATGAGTTTGTACTGGCCTTCATATGTGGCACCATCTTTGTAATAGAAGCAGCCGGTCAGTGGCTGCTCAGGCGGCTGCAACAACAAAAGAACTTATCCAGATATGTAATTGTCAGCTGTATGCGGCACACATGACTACGGATTGCGCTAGAAAGACATGCATCTGCAGTCTAGCCTGCACTTACTTGAGTTGAGACTGACGCAGTGCTGGCCACTGCTTCCAACTGATGTGAAGGCATTGAACCACTAGCCAGCAGCCTCTGCGTTGAGTTCGGTGCGCCCAACACGATATTGGCCAGAGGTCAATCACTTGTACAGGACGATCACCAGCATGGGAACGATGGGCTTCATCAGGAGGTCCGATACAGACCTTTGATATACTTATATATGCAAGTGGCGCAAGATGCGATCGCACGGCACAGGTCGGTCAGCAGGTCCTTCCTTCAAGGTCACGCTCAATGAATCTTGTTACATAGGCAAGAGAACAGGAATCACAGACATCAAGAGCGCAGCAGGGGTGGAAATAACCTACGATCGCGGCAAGGTGCAGCTGCAAATGCTGCACTGTACCCAGCACCTTCCAGGTCACAGGCGCATCACCAGCTTGCATGGCTAGTAGTACGCCAGGTTTGAGGCTAATGGCACCACAAACGGCTCCATGACAAGGCGTGTTAGGAAGTAAAACATGACTCCAAGTGCTATGCTGACAGGGAGAGCTGGTAGTGCTTTGCGGTACAGTGCCAGCAGCATCAGAGTGATGCCCAACCCCGAAATGACCGCAATGTAGGAAGCATACACTGCAATAGATTTGAAAAGCAGCAGTCACCAAAGGTCAGTAGGGTCCTGCAAGTAGCAGAACTAACGGCCACATGTGCTGCTTGACTCACCTACTTGAGACCTGGCAGCTGACATGCTTTCAAGTGAAAACACTGCTATCAGAAAGGCAGGACTGTACCTGTACTCAGCAGCTGCCTCCTACAGAAGTGTCCCTGGACATGTTGGCCACAGCTCACCTGTCATCATGTCATACATTGCTGCTCTGCCCACTAACATGCTGTAGAATATGAAGTCACCAAGACCCAGCTTGATCCCATCAGGCATGTCGAACTCATCATCATCTGCCGACTCAGTATGCAGCCCTGGCCTACCACCAACATCTCCAGCACTTGACATGGCCACTTCATGGTGCTGACCTGCTGCTGCTGCTGTGTTGTGAGTGACAGCTGTTGCCACCTGATCTACATACCTGCAGATACAGGACGATGTATGCTATAGCATGGAAGCATCATAAAGCGCCAGCAACTGCAAGCACCACCTGGTGCACCCTGGAGTGTCAATCTAGCAAAGCAGAGCATGAATAAAGTGCTGCAGAGAAAGGCATGGCAAGCAGATGTCAGCAGATCTCTCACCTGCTGCTGTTGCTGCTGCCACCCTCTACCGAATTCAGGGCCCTGCTGTCCTGCCCTCCACCGGCCCCTTCTCTGCTCTCAGCAAGAGGACCACACCCAACCACCCTAGGCCGTCTCTGCTGTTCTACTGCTGCCAGCTGATACACACCGCTGCCACTACCGGCGTTGGCTCTCTGCACACCACCATGCTGCTGTTGGACAAGTGAATCTGCAAATGACAGTCTCTGCTGGCCCGTCAGCTGCTGCTGGTGCAAGCTGCCATCTTCAACTCCTTCGGCCAGAGGTACTGCTGTATGAGACCGCCTGGTGGTGCTGCTGCTGCTCATAGCACTGGCAGTGGCACTGTTCCCACCCGCAACTGCAAGTTCCTGCAAGCACTCGTCTGAGCTGCGGGGATGCCCAGCCAGGAGAGCTACATGACTTGCTGCAGGGCTGTGTGACCCGTCCCCAGCACTTATAGCTGCTAGCCCTACTGCCGCTGCTGCTGCTGCTGCTGCACCGCTCATGCCAGTGCCTGTGTTGATGCTGTTGCCTGCAGGCCCCTGCTGCTGCTGTGGGCCCCTGCGCCACATCCCCCTCTGATAAGGGCGCCCAACCGGCCGAGACTCGTATATCAGAGCTGGCAGGTCCTGCTGTCGCTCAATGGCCAACTCAACCAGGATCTGCGGCAGCAGCAGCAACATCATCAACAGCAGCAGAGTGCCCTGACAAGTGATGAGACCTGCCGCGACGCATCGTGCAATGCAGTGCTGCTCGCACAAGGAGGAGGCCAACATGCACAGTGAGGCTATGAATGACCAACGCAGTGGGGGCAAAGACTCAGCAAAAATTCACCCTATCACTCAGCCATCTGACAGGTGGTGACGGCATCAGTTCTGCTGTGTCAGGCATCCACTCACCTTGAGGGGTCCTCCTGGCATGAGTACTGCCGCCAGGTCATACAGTGCCATGATCACCAGCAGCACCCAGCTGGTCCATTCAGGAATGTGTGTGAAGATGTATGCAACACAGATGCCAACCCACACCGTGTAGCACTGCTTCAGGAACAGAGGTACTGGCATGAAGAACAGACTCAAGATGCCCACCACCTGAGACACCGGCAACAGAAGCAGCAATTTTGCAGTTGATTCAGGATCATTGCAAAGAGCGTTCTGAATATTTGCATGAGACGTTCAGCATCAGCAGCACATGATGGTGTGCATTGACATGCTGCACAACACAGCATTGCTTATGTTCATGTTCATGCGATTGCATTGGTTCATGACAGGTACACAGTCTTCAGGGCTGCAGGCGTGGCTGCTGCAAGTAACACTGCCTGTCACTGGAAACTGTCCATACACACCGAAAAATTGAACAGCAGCAATGTGAGCGACACAAGATCCACATGCAGCCCAATGAGCCGCAGTATCTGAAGTGCCAGGGCCCCAGTGAAGAAGAAGAAGATGTTGAGCATGGCAAAAGCCATGTAGCCGTAGATGAGCTTGTAGCACTGCAGCATGACAGAAAATAAGCAGCACAGCAGCAACAGATTGCTGTGGCGCCATGCCGCACTACAAAGACATACATGTTGGTATGAAGTCAGCCCAGGCTGCTTGAGCATAGTCATGCCGCTGTGCTTGAGAGCAATTTGGCAAGGGAACAGCATCAAGTCGTGATGAGACCAGTGCAAATTATTGAGGTTTTGCTGGATTGCATGAATTGATTACGCCTTTCGGCTGAAAGCGTGGAAGTGACACTGTGCTGCTGCCACTGCGGTCTCTGTTGAGATGTTGACAGCTGATGACTGATAACTGAAATAGGTTGCAAAGTTCTGCTTCCCAATGCAGCAGCAATAATCAGGCCCTGACACTGCATGGCTTTCCCTGCTGCACTGCTGCTGTTGGCCCCAATCTCCAAACCTGCTAATGGAGCATAGAGGCTGCTGTTGCTGCCACTTATGGGGCATCTGGCAACTCACCCCCCATTTGAACAGCAGAAATAGGACAAATGTCATGCCAGCTATTACAGCCATGAAGATGATTGCGTTTAAAAGTGCGCCACCAAGTTTCTGTCCTGTAGAGTCTGTATCCTGCACACAGACAATGTCAACAAGACCTCACATACACCATCACAGGCAGGAGGAGGTCCCCACGGCAAATCACCATGTGTTTATCAATAGATCCAACGCGAAAGTACCGGTATGTAGGAGTGGAGAGAGGGCAGTGCACACGCCTGTCATCCCACTGCGCAACCTCAACACCCCAAACAGGTGCATGTTGAGGGCAGGCCTGTTGCTGCAGCGCTATCAGCTGACTTGCATCAGTCCACTTGCAGCCGGCGGTCAGGTAACCTCTTCAAGCACTTGGTGGTGTATGATGCGACCCAGTATCGCATCCAAGAACTGACTGCAGGTCGCAAGCATCAGGTACTTGCCTGTTCATGATAAGCTATGGTGGCAATTGCTACTGTGCTGCTATCTGCACTGCCTTCTGGGTTGAGAGCCTTGACCAACACCACCACCAGCGCCATACATATGCTCACAGGCGCCACAATGCCTGTGATCTCCTCCCCTAGATCGTCTAAGACGCTGCGAGGTGCCATGTCGCTTCACCAGCTACAGTAAAGCCTTCAGGTGGTTGGGGGAGAGATCAGCAGGTGCCTGGTAGCGCCGATGCAATTACCAACTAGTTGATCCACCCGCTCAAAAAGCTAATAGACAGTCTTGGGCCTGGGATGAAGCAAGGTCATGACTATGAAGTACGAACTTCGTCCTAGTTGATGACTATCTCGAGATACGGACAACCCTGCGCCAAATCACTACGTATCTGAAGTATCATGAGTTCACACATCATGTAGGCGTAAGCCAACTATCAGTGGTGGTTGACCTCTTGCGAACCTCGGTCGGGCTTGACAACTATGCGCGCACAATATCTGTTGTACATCAATTTGCGCCTGATTGGCATCGCTTGCTCACAGCTGTTACCTGCAACAATGGCGCTCAGATGCACCTTCTCTTCTCCACAACTGGTCAGAAGCCCGTGGCCAGCCATCTGCATGCATGCAAGCGCCCAAAGGCGACTAGTTGCATCTGATAAAAGCCATGAATGCTCACATTACCGACATGTGCGCTTGTTGGCCAGCGGTAACCAGGATCAAGGCATGCAAAGCTCAACACACCAGCAACCAGCTGTGGGCAACAAGCACAGCTGGCAATTTGATCTCTCACAGCCGCCTAAGCCGGACCCTAAGGTTCAGGAAATACCTGTAGCCAGCATAAGAAGGCCTCTGGGCAGGACCCGCAGCAATGGTGAGCTCTGCACCCTGCCTCAGGCACTTGGTTGTGTGTCTCTATGTTTGACTCAGCTGCTGCTCATGTTTGTAAGTCTGCTTGGGCGTGCATTTGCCCAACAATACAGACCAAGCCAAAGTCGAGGCTTTGATGAAAAGTATACAGGAGATTGGCCTACAGGAACCGGTGAGGTCTGCAGTTGCTAACACATTGCAAATCACTACTACATTACACGGTATGAGCAGCGTTTGTTGGTGGAATGAACAGCATTGTCAGGTTGTCAAGTGTCCTGCAAGTCAAGCACCACCAACATACAGCAGCTCACAGGAGATGCGCAGTTGAGCAGTCTGATAGAGCACTTGATGGCAGGATAACGCTTGCTGTCGTGTATCTGTGGCTGCTATGCAGATTGATGTATTGCTTGTGGATGGTGTATACTATGGCTTCAGCGGCTGCCATAGGTATGAAGCTCATCAACGGTTGGGCCTGGAGACTATTAAGTGCAGGGTGCGCAAGGCTAACAAGCAGGTGCTGAAAATGCACATGATGTAAGGGTCAGCAACCTGGTTGGCAACCAATGGATGCTAGGGACCTCTATTGCTGCAGTGTTCAACGCTGGTCAGCAGGGCATATCACTTAGGCACAATCAGCTGGTGTTGTTGCTGACTTGCCAAAGCTGTCCTGATCATATGAGGCTATCTGGTTGAGCCTGCCAAAGATGCGACCTGGACGCCAACAAGCAATGTTTGTTGTGTTTGATGGCCTTGCAGCGCAGTTGCCAGCTTACTGTTGCAACTACAACCTGGCAGGTGCACAAGGCACGTGTAGGGTTGTAATCGTGCATACATCTGTTTATATGTGTTGTTCCTTGAAAATGTCTTTGCATGAGCATTAGATGTCATTGCTGCCAGCTGCAGCGATGCAGCAGCGGCAGTGAGGCATCATATATCAACCATTGACAGATGAGTTGCCGACAGCACCACAGTTGACAATATGCACCACCTGGTAAAGTTCAGTTGCCAGCTCATCTAATGTTGCATGGGTTCATCCGTTTAACTAACCGTCAAGAAAGGCCTTCCGGCATCAAGGCCCGTGGGAGATCATTTCAGTACAATGTTGTACAGTGTGCATTTACAATGTATCCTGAGTATGATACATGGTTCTCATCAACCAGCGCTGCAAAAAAGTCTGCGTTGTAATTTAAGCAAGCTGTGTTGGTTTCTTGCAGCAATCACAAGCCCCACATTGTGCCGCGCTGGCAGCAAACTTTGCGAGTCTACTGCTCTGAACATGCTCTCTACAGAGCTGGTAAGTTCACAACTCTTGAAGAGCTTCAGGCTACAGTTGATCCATGCAACATTGGTTTGAGCTGGTAAATCAGCTGACTTGCAAGGGGTCGACACGGTGTTGAGACAGGGTCGATATTTGCGTGTAATTATGTGTGGCAAAATATCCAAGCTCTGCAGCAACAAGCAGCACCTAGCGATGAACGCACAGCCGCATCTGAGAACTTGTCTGCAATCGGACACGGTATATAACCATGAATTGCATGGCAGGGTTGCTTGCCATTGTTGCGAGTGCGGGTCAGTTGTACAGCCTGGGTCCAAGAGGTCAGTTGCATCGCCGCTTATGAGAGTTGCCCTTGTAAACATTCTGAAGTACACAGGAGATGAAAGGCGTTATGTTATCATCTGCTTTCGTCGTTACAGCATGACCTTCATTTGTATTGATGGTCACCAGCAGTGAGAAAGTTCGCTACGGCAAGAGTTCTGTTCATTGCTATTTATATGAGGATAGGATATTGGTACTACTACCTTTAGGAGCAACAGTCGGCCAGCAATGAGGCTCGCCATAGGAACATATATTGGTCTTAATCTGTCTCACGAGACATGACTCTGGAGTCCCTGTAGCCTTCAGATTTCAGCGTCAACAACTGTAAACCAACACTCAGGTATAACAACATGGTTCATACAGGCCGCTAGGCGTTTGCAAATCTGGCTCAGTCAGTGCACCTGTAAGTCATCCCCTCTCAGAGGCTCCTTTGCTGTCCCTGCACCACAGATTTGCTTCAAAGAGACTTCAGCAGGGCACAAGCCTGGTAGTAAAAGGACTGTAGAAAAGTAGCATTAGGAAGGAAATGCCTGCTGTATCTGCAGCATATAGGGTTGATGGATCCATTGGCTCCGGAGCTGCCATTGGCAAGGGTGTTACCACCCACCTGACTGAGCATGCTGTGCAGCAGGTGCGTAATTCCTATACACAGGAACCAGACAGCGGCATATGTTGGAGCTGCCAGGCTTCAAAATGAATGCATTGCGAAGTAACCACATACGCTAACCTGTTGACCAGCAGCAGAGGATGCAAAAGTGCCTTCTGCTGAATAGCTTTCAGCTAAACGTCTGTTCTTAGTGTGCACAATGCCTGCTCACACACCTCAGCTGAACTCTGCAGGCAGCTGGCTGTTTCACAACATGTATTCATGCATCACCTGCTGTGCCGTTGTGTGGTTGTAGAAGGACCTGGCTGTTAAAGCCAAGGTGCAAGCCAGAGCTCAGAAGGCTGCCAAGAATAAGCACATGCGTCAGACTGCAATCACCTCAGGTGCGCTACACTGGCAGTACTTGTAGTGCACCTGACAGGGTCATGGCATCCTTGGTGCCATCACTCTGTCAGGTGCGCTACAAGTACTGCTGTAGTACCAGGTATTAGATGCCCTAGTTACTGATATCAGACTGACCCATCTGGTCACATTGGCGTGCCAGATGGGTCAGTCTGATATCAGTAACTAGGGCATCTAATACCTGGTACTACAGCAGTACTTGTAGCGCACCTGACAGACTCTGGAGTATGAGTACTGTGCACCTGCCAGTGAGACTTTTGAACTTTATAATGTTCAAAAGTCTCACTGGCAGGTGCACAGTAGTCATACACTGGATAACTTATAGATTATTGCAGACAACGTCACAAATCTTGCAGCCCACTGGCTGGCTGATTGTGCCACACAAACAGGCCCTTTGTTTGGTTCATTGTAGTCACCCACTTGGCAAGATGTGTTTACACCACTGCACTGCCTCTTTATTTGCCGTTGACTTTGCTAATTTGACTGCCTGGTAGGCTGGTCTGACAACCTGCTGTACCTTCAATCAGAAAACTGCCACTGTGACAATCCTCCCTGCTCCCTGCTCAACCATTCTTCTATACCTGCTGCAGCCGTTACCTCCCTGGACAAATCCCTGGAGGGGCCAATAGGTGCAACAACCAGGCCTAGAGCTGGTAACCAACAGCAGCCTTCCCCGGGCGCGGATGTTCCACCTGGGCCATGGCTCCCCGCTGTCAGGAAGAGGCCAGCAGCGGCCCCACCTGCCGAGCAAGACCAGCCTGCTAAGCGTCAGCATATTGCAGTGCCCTGCAATGAGCAGTCTGCCAAGCAGCCTATCACACCAGAGGCCAGCCAGGCTGCTGTGTCAGCAGGCACAGCCCACCAATGTGACATCCTGCAGCACACGCAGCATCAGCCACAGCTGGTTCAGCAGAACAGCACTGCTCAAGCGGCACAGGCATCTCTAAAAAATGGGCCAGGAATTCAGGTGGGTGATGGCAGGCCATTGGCAAGGCCATCGGCTTTTGGAGTCTCCGCGGCAGTTGCTGATGGCAAGAGCAGCAAGCAGCCAGTGTGCAACAGAATGCAGTCGGCTGCCGGCAACCCTCTGCGCAGCCACCCAACAGGCCAACAGCCCTCTCCCGGCAGACAGGCAAGTGCTGTCAAGAGGCCAGCACCCTGCAGTGCATCACCTGCTGAGCACCAGCGGCCATTGAAGCGCCAGCATGTCTCAACAACTCTGGCCAGCAAACAGCAGTCCCAAAGGCAGCCTGCACGACCAGCAGCTGGTAGAGGCAGGGCCAAGCAGCGCCGGGCCAGCAAAATAGAGCATCAGCCACAGACGGTTCACGCAGGCTTCAATGCCAGCACTGCTCGCCTTGAGCAGTTGGCAGCAGAAGCCCTTTTGGGACTCGGGCCAAGGTTCCAGCTGGGACAAGGAATGAAGACCGCCAGCGCACCTGCTGATGCAGCTACTGCTGGCACCAGCACCAAGCAGCCAATGGCACAGAACGAACAGCTGCCCGCTGAGCGCCCTGCCATAAAGGGGGAAACACTGTTTCAGAGGCTGTGCCGTAAAAGTTTGCAGAAACACTGGAGAGCGTTGTTAGCATCTGATGATCTGTCTGTTCAGCAGACTGTCAGCGCACCTGGGCCTACAGCAGCTGTAGGTGGAAGCCCACTGCATACAGCAGCACCCAGTACCCAGGCCAAGGTCGGCACCAGCCAGACAGCAGCAGTGCCCGAGGTACCATCAACAGCAGGGGGCAGCGTACTACGTTGTGAAGTTCACAACATGGCAGCACCTGCTGCTGCTGCTGCGGTCATCCCTAGAGTGGGAAGTCAGAGTAGCAAAGCTGTGACTTCTCACTCTAGGGTTGACCGCAGCAACCAGCATTCACAGCCGAAAGACCTACCTGCAGTCTGATGGGTTTGAGCAGGGTGATGTCTTGTGTGGAGATGCCATGAACAGTGATCGTATTGGCAGAGAACCACTGGCCCCTGCATCTGCACAACAGGGCCAAGCTGGTGGGGCTGGCGCCAAGTCTGGCAAAGAGCTTAATCAGCAAGAGAGGCCAGCATGGAGTATTGCCAGGCCTGACAGCAAACAGCGCCAGCAGCCTGCAGTGCAGCAGAAGAGCATGATCAAGATTGGGTTGTTGCCAGGGATCCCTGTTGCTGGTGCTGGGGCTGCAGTGCATGTGGCAGGTGGGCACCAGAGACCCTTGGGCTCTGCAACACTCTCAGTTGCCATCAGCACGGGTGAGAGGGGCCA
This sequence comes from Coelastrella sp. MACC-549, assembly GCA_018290735.1. Classification (NCBI taxonomy): domain Eukaryota; kingdom Viridiplantae; phylum Chlorophyta; class Chlorophyceae; order Sphaeropleales; family Scenedesmaceae; genus Coelastrella; species Coelastrella sp. MACC-549. Next base: position 82,307 of record JABEVS010000244.1, on the reverse strand, counting down.
GCACACAACAGAGCCACAGCAGCAGCTGCACCCTGCAGAAAGCAACAGTAGCAGCAGGTTGGTTGTCAGTTCGTCAAGTGACAACGCAAGCAGCAGTGTGCTGTTGACCAGAGAAGGGTCCAGCATGGCACTTCCAAAGTCACGTTTCAGGTATGCTTCATAGCCCGGTGGTCCCAGATCCACAATTCCCAGGCTGCCATACCAGCCTGGGAATTGTGGATCTGGGACCACCAGGCTATGAAGCATACCTTGCAAGGCCACCCAGGGACTTTCCGCCCATCAAAGATGAGCAGCAGTACAAGCAATACATCCAGCAGTATGAAGCGCGACTGGCTATGTTCTGCAGCCTGCAGCTGATCATGGCAGCAAGTGCGCGGATCATAGAGGCAGCTCCCACAAAGCTGCAGGCCCTGCACAGAGTGCCACACAGCTCACCGCAGCAGTACACTGCGGCAGCCACTGAGGCAGAGGTTGTGAGAAGCAGGCTGGAGGCGATGACAGCCCGACATCTGCAGGCCGCCAATGTACTGGCTGCAGAGTGGGAGCAGCTGCTTAAGCGCATAGAGCAGTGGTCATCGTGACTCACGCGAAAGGCATATTAGGGCCTAAGCCTTGGGCAGGGGTGATCCATCATGAAAGGATCACCCCTGCCCAAGGCTTAGGCCCTAATTTGCTGCAAATGATGGTGGTTTGAGGTGTGCAGAGCAGCCCCTCAGCTGGTCACCAGCTGTAACATACTGGTCCTGCTTTCTTGGGTCCCATTCTAGGCACTGTTGCATGTTGCTGGGCACGGTGCCCAGTTACTAACACTCATCATTAACAAGCAGATGCCCTCACTGAGACCTGACAATGATTGAACTCATATAAACAGACGTCTAACGGGGTGACATGTTGAATGGATGGATTGAGGGTGGAAACATGCCCCAAGCAAGGTTCTTACCAGGGTGCGCGTAAACGTTTCCTCAATCACCAACAGCCTGTGGAAATGGGATCCAGCGATTATCGCATCGTTGACCGGCAGGCAGCCCAGCTGCTAGCTAGCACTGTGCTACAGGATGTGCAGTACATATTATTGTACCGTACTGTATGGTGGGATGCTGTTGCTTGGAACTACTCGAAGACTCTTCAGGGCCTGAGGCTCGGGTGACATTCAATGGCAAATGCATTTGCACATATGTGCGCTTCGTACTAGTACAAGTATATACCAAGGAACTATCTGTAGTTGGCTGGGTCCTTGCAGGATGATGATTACCCATCATGATGCCAACAATGAGATATCTGATAAGAGATATCTCATGCGGCATACAACAAACTATCTCACTTGATTCGCCTGAGCGCGTCCTGTTGCCACCTTCTCCAGTGGGCTGCAGCTGCCAGCCAGGCTGAAGAAGAAGGAAACCCTTTCCGGCCGCAAGGCCTTTGGGTATCAGCCAGGCTGATTCGCTGTGTCCATTGTTTGAGCGTCTCATGCATGCAAGTTTGTGTTGTTGGCAAGGTTGCTGCAATTTGTCCTGTTGCGAGGGTAACTTCCTTCCTTCCTTTCTTGTACTGTTGCGGTATCACTCATAATTGATCAGCCTGCTCTACTGACTGCCGTGGCCATGTGGTCATGGCATTGGGAAAGAATGAGTGGAAGTAGGACCGGCTCATAAAGCAGCTCTTATCTATGTTGCCGGGCTGTTGTTGTCGTGTGACGGAGGTGATGGTACAGCACACGTTACCAACGAAGTAGAAACCGCCAACTGTTAGCCTTAATAAGCCTGGTATTGGCTTGATTGGCGCTGACTGTAGGTTTTCGATGTGAATTTTGATCTCGGCAGCTGTTCAGATCTGAAGTCCTAGAACAGTAGCTGCAGGCGTTAGCCGCACGAGTGCCACTGAGCATCGCCGGTCTGTTCATGTGCCCTATGTATAACTTGATCAATCATCAGGAGAATGCTGAATCGATCTCACCGGATTTGCATATGCGTCCAACGTTGCGTTAAAGCTTCCTTGAGTCGCTCCCCCTAACTCTTCATTCTTCTCCATGGGTCCATACCGCATATGGCATGCCTACAGGTATATACATGATGGGGATGAGATCACGCATGAGGACAGAATACACCGCATGAAGCTCTTTCTTACCTTGGCAACGCCGCGATCTGTTGCCCCTAGGGGGCCTCTAGTCTCTGATGCTGCATATATCTGATAGCAGGTCGTGCTACACACCTGGGAATAGCGTCAACGTCAATATGACCAATGCTGATATCATCTGTGTGTCGACGTCGAGTACTGTGACCACCGGCGACTACGACAGTGCTGCTGCTGCTTAGCAATTATGGCAGAGGACGCCAAGTGGCAACGACCACGGAGATCACCATATGACAGCATCGCAACTGACTCCGACAGTCTTGTACACTACTGTTGCCACCCTGTCGGACAGAGCCGGGTAACCCGTCTGCTCATCTTCAGAGCAAGATAAGATCTAGATGGACTCGGTACAGACGCGCTGCTGGAGACGGCGGCATCAGGAAGCGCCGCGCTTCTTCTGAGCGGCTCAGGTGAAACTATGCCACCTCGGGGGTCGTCCGTTGTATCTTTTCTACCGACTGAAAACAGCCTATCATGTGCAATCGGCAGATAATGCGAGTGATTGAGCAACTGGCATATTGTGCAGTAAACATTGTATGTGCAGAGCACCTTGTATAATAATAATAATTGATACCATCAGCCACAGCATTTACTGCCATCGGCCTCGCGCCCGATGTTTCGCAGGCGGATTGTCTAATCGACTATTACCATCCTCTTTTACGACAAGGGTAAACCACTGGAAACCCCTTGAAGCGTGTTGTCGGGCAGATACTCGGTGGTGACACCGCCACACGGCTGGGGCAAGTATAATTTTAGCCCAACTATCAATGTTTATACAAGGTGCTCTGCACATACCCCTACATGCCTGTCAGAGGCATGGATATGGCTGAGTGCCACATCTCAAAACCAGCGCTGCTGTACAGCAGAGCAGCAGCATTCATGTGCTGCCAAACATGCCAAGCTTGGCAGCATGATGCCAAGTTTGATCTGCAGTGGCGCTAGCGACAGCTGATGAGAAGAACTCCTGCCATACTGTGTCCTTAGTAAGAAGACTCCAGAATGACTCCCTCTTGCGACTCCCATTTGCACATTTGTACATGGGCTCAAGGGCTCTGTATTAGACCCTGCGCCATCTGCTGTCCTGACCAAATGCACTGACACACTGTGTGTTAGGTTGCTTTCAGACACACTATTTGTCACAACAGCTGCAGCTTTGCGATACTATTGCACTGATAGTTGCTAGTAGCAACTTAGAAGTTGGCATGTGGCTGAAATTTCAACTGGCCCAAGTTGCTGCTGTTGTGTCATTCTAACCTGCATCCCCAGCTGGGTTTGATGACATTGAAAGGCCCCAGGCAAACACTGAGGGACTGTCACACAACTGCAGCTGCAGCTGGTAGCAACAAACCCGGTCCCTTGATGCGATCTGACCCACATCAACACCATAACAGGAGAGACCAAGCGAACTGCATCTCTGGTCACACCATGGTTGTTGCCTTACCTCGTCATGAGGAGCCCATCAGGTCTGTAACAAATCTCAAAGCTGTGAGCTGCACTACTCCACTGAAAGCTTAAGCTTTCAAAGCACGCTTGCAGGAAGAACAAGTATCTGATTAACTCCTAAAGCAGTTCACAACATCCTAGTTTTCTGGCAAGAACCAGCAACACGTGGTCAAGCTAGCACATATGTAGTATGTATTGGTTGTACAACAAGCCACAGCCGTAGACAGCAACATGCCTATGGATTGTAGAGGTGCAAAGCTGGCAGGTGTCTTTGCAACAGCCATCTAGACCGAAGTCAGCTGATGCTGGCCCTGCGAGGCCAACCATGTACCTCACACATCAGAGTTTCAGCAACAGCACAAGACCATGCATGTATCGAGCCTTCAGTCCCAAGAAGAGATGAACATTGTGCTGGTGTCCAGAGACTGGGCGCCATGAACAGAGAGCCGCTGAGAAGACCCACCAGGGTGCATTTGCACACAAAGACCTGGGTTCACACAACCACACAGAGGCCAGCCTGACCCCCTCATCCACGCAAACAGTGAGAACCCATGGCAACAACCAGTGATAAGGCCACTTGCCACTGGCAGGATACACCAGCAGACAAAGATTGACACCGATCAGCACAGCCCCGCTACTGTATCTCTTGGAATGCTCCAGAGTTGAAGACTGAGAAGGCACTCAACACAGGTACATGCACGAGAGGAGGTAGATGACAGTGTGTGTGCATGTGCAGCACTGTACTGTGCTTGCATGCTGTTTGAGAGTGTTGTCACCCTGTAGCAATTATGCACGTGACGGATGACTTCTCAATGCAGTGGCACAATATGGACTGGGTGGTTATTGATGCCTACTCCAAGCAATGCATGCCAGAAGGCTGTATCTAGTGACCCAGCAGACCCACTCAATCTGTGGTGCACAAGCAGCCGCAGCAGTAACACCCATGGGCAGGATCACGAACACAACACACAAGTTGCCGTTTGGCAGCTGCATCACACGGGATGAGAACCACTGGTGTCTGCATCATGAGCATCCAGGGCATCAGCAACCAACCCAACAACCTGACTGCACAGCGCAGCGGCACTAGCTATGGCCTAATGCCAAGACACGCCTTAACATTATGTTGGCATGGCTACTTGCAGGAGTGAATTGGTTCTGATTGCCCTTCACTACTTCCCTTCAACCAAAGTAACAGTTCACCCATCATAACATCAGCAAACAAAGACTGTTGTCCAAGGTCCTCTGGCCAGGTGCAGATGCCCACAGGTGGTGGACCTCTACAGCACCCCTGAACACGCCAGCAAGCCTGCCGGGCAGCATGCAGCCTGACAGCATCACATGCCGTTCATCAATGAACTTGACAGTGTCACACACCCTCAAACACAAGCTGACAGGTGCAAACAAGGAGAGCTCAAGGGAGGGCAGTTGAGGGCCCTTACCCAGCAGGTCACATCAAATACATGTCAACACGCAGATGCTGGCGCGTGACGGAGCGGCCCATCAACTTGAGCGGGTGGTGCATGTTTCACAAGTGATCCTGAGATGCCACAGGGAAGGATTGTGCACCTCAGCAGCTGCCCAACGACAGTTCACACAAACAAATTTCTTGAAACTGGCACACCATGACTTGGCATCTTGCCACAGCTGCGTTTCCTGAGAACATGCCATCAGATGTGATGTGAGCTCAGCTCCTCTGCTTCACCCCTGCACCTCAGCACACATTCAACATTGCACATTCGTATGGGATACAACAACATGCTGCTCACAGGACTGCTTGAAGGTGATGCCCCTGCAGCTCAGCCCTGTTTGCACATGGCGGCAATGTTACATGACCGGTCAACACCTACACTTACAACAACAGCCATCCCTCCTGTGTACAGTGGTCACCACACTTGCTCCACTGTGGTCATGCAGCTGTAATCAACACTGAGAGCACCACTAGCGGAAACAAGCTTGGGTCAAGAGGATGGAAAAGTACATGGATATGTGATGCATCCAATCTGGTGATTACTAGACTCATGTGCAAACCCATCAGAACTGACAATAAGAGACCCTGCAGTGCCAACTGGCTGACCATCCCATCCAACCCACAAAGCTCAGAGACGGCCGTCACTTCCATTGCTGCTAGCAACCCACCATTCAACAGATTACCACTCTGGTGCAGGCGCAGGCATTGTGAAGATGGCCACATCAGCTGGCAGTTTACTGCAGTTGCTGATTGGGGCCTGCTGCACAAGCTGAACCAACATGGAGACAACCTATCCACAGCAAGCTGTTAAAGAGTGGCTTCTGCGTTCCAGTCGCCGCAGAGCAGGCGCGCATGGCAATGCACAGCTGCACGCTGCCAGCATATACTGCCCTGTGCACCACATTCCTTGACCACAACAACACAAGAACAACACATCCACAAGCTGTCTAGATCTGTGTTCCCCAACAGAACTGCCGCTCTCTCACACAAAGTTACCCCTGACACTCTCTAGGTACCTTCACACCACCCAACACCACTAATCCACTGAAACAACCTGTCTCACAGCATCTTACTGCAGATGCAGGATTTTGCTACGTCTGTGTGTAAGTGTGCTGACAGCAGTGTGTCAAGCTCTGCTGAACGCAGGGCACGGCTGACAGATGTCACACTAACAGATCAAGAGGGCCGCACACCTATGTGGTGGTTGCCGCCTCAGCTGCTTGTTGTGCTGGGAGGTGCGCTCTCATCATCGGCCCTCTTGACAGTTATCTTCCTGCCCTCAACCAGCGAGTTGTGCAGAGACTTGATCACACCATTCACAACAGATCCATCAGTAAACTCGCAGAATCCATAGCCCTGCAGCAGAAAGATAGCAGGCAGCAGGCAACAGCAGGCTCATGAGCCTTGCGAAGCATGGCTACAATGGACGGGCTGGCAGCTGCAGGGCATGCTCACAATGACCTTCTGTGTGTGGCAAAACAACATGCGCAAAACCAGTAACCAAGGCAGCTGCATGGAAAGACAGCACCAACACATGCCAGACATACAGCATGTAATAAGCATCAGGGAACCTTACTACCTTGTCTAGTGGACCGATCAAACAGGGCCAATGCTGTAGAGACCACAGCAAGCATGGCATGGGCGTGATGCAGCATACAGCTTTTGCTGTGCCCACCTTTGACTTCTGGCTCATCTTATCAATGATGACCACACAGTCTTTCAACTCTCCAAATGGTGACAGCATGCCTTGCAACTGCAAAAAGGTCACCACCCACACCACACAGCAAACAGCCCTTCACAGAAGATCATTGAGGATCGACTGCATTTGCTAGCAGTTGAGTTCCATGAACATACAAGCTGCTGTGAACAGTGCCCGGCACTGCCTGGGACGTCTGCTAGTGTGCAATTGAGGCACTGATCATGGCAGGGATGATTCCGCGGTCGTCCCTTCCTTACTCCAAGGTGTCACTTACACCACAGCCCAACTTGCACCATTGCTATCTGACATGCAGCCAAAGCAAGTTATGCATGACACACTACTGCAGCATGAGTGCAGGGTGGCCGGTAGGGTGCTCACATGCTGTGTGCGCCAGCTGTATGGCAATCCACTGATGTACAATCTGTTTGGGTTGGCTGGCTTGCGAGGAGCATCACCACCATTCGCCTGGGGTGTGCCATTGCCGCTGTTGATGCTGAGCATGCTGGTGTTGATGGTGGGGTCAGGGGAGGTGGGGCCAAGCAGCACCCCCCACTCAGGGTGGTACTTGCTGGGCCGGCTGACCTGCAGGGGCGACAGGCAGGAAGTAGGCGGCCACAGGAATTCAGGGGGGGAGGGGGGCTGCACAGCTGTGGCCACCACCATGATGATGATAAGGAGGAGCATGCACAGGAGGTGCAGCAGTGCTGAAAGCCGTGTGCAAGGACGCATAGGGCTGCAGCTGTCTGACAAAGCTTTGTTGGAAAGTCGATGACTGTTGATCAGATTGCTGCTGCCTGCAACTTCCTGTAAACAGCCAGCAGAACACACAGGAATGCACGACTGAGGGAGATGATGATACACGACTTAACTCACTTTGAGTGTCGACCCACGGAACTGAATGCCATTGAAAGCGAGTGCATTGCTAGCCTCCTGCACACTGCGCATTTTGAGGAAGGCGTATGGGGGACCTTTGTCCCGTGTGATGCTGCAGTTCAACACAGAGGTACCACTGTCTAGCTGTGCCCCGCTGCAGGTCATCAGTGCGTTGAAGAATGAACAAAGGTCCTCCTGCAGAAAAATTAATGGCAGAAACAGATACGAGGACAGCTGCTGCGATGGCCAGGCCATGAATGAGTGTGTTCATTTTCAAATGTCAATCTTGCAGATAACATGGCACTGATGCTCTGCAACTCATTATTGCACTCTGGATGAACAGCAGGCTGCATGCCCCAACCGAGGGCAAGGCCAACGTATTATCTCAGTATTCTGTTGTTGCAGTTGTGTCACGTGGCCAAGACGCAGCAACGGCAACTCCCGACACTGCTTCAAACCATGCGTTATGCATGGATTCTGGTTCCAACGAATAGCAACACGCGCCTCTCATTCTCTGCTTGCGTTGCGGGGTCACGTGGGCGCTGAACGCTGCATCGGCTGCATGTTGACAGCGATAGCCAGGCTTACCTCGGTTGTGCCTTCTGGAACACCTCCCACGTAAAGCTCCCTGGCAACCAGCAGCGCATGAGGGTCATTTGCCCGTGCGCGCTGCTGCAGGGAGTTCATCCATGACCTTAGGTGCTGAAGCTGCGCTGTCAGCTGCTGGTTCTCCTGTTCTTTCAAAGAAAGTTGCTCCTGCAGCTGCTGCACTTGCTGCGCTAGCACGTCCATGCCTATAGCCTGCTGGCACTCCCTGTGACTAGAGTTCCTAAAGCTGCCGGGATCGGTGGATGCCCCAGCCCACTACAGCTCAAAGAAAAGCTCTGATGTTACTATACAGCAACACGTTGACGCACTGGCTACAGCAGAAATTTGCTGCCCTGGTGGTTGTGAGTGGCTTGGAGGGATGCCCGTATCAGGAACGTTCGCACAGTCCTCACACAAAAACCAGAGTTTTACTGGCCGATGAAAACTCAGAAGGGGCTAGATTCCAGCCTGACACGCGAGCGTTTCACTCCAAGTCTTCTTTGACAACGCTGGATCTTACAGCCCAGGGCGCAGCGAGGGCCCTTGCACAACGTAGCAACAAAGTTTACGCATGTTGGTCTGATTGCACTGTTGAGTGCGGCAAGGTACCATCGTTTCCTCGTTCGTTCAGCACCTGTGTTACAACACTAACAGCGGCGAATGTCATCGCCGTAAGGCAGCCTATAACGTAGCTAGCACGCAGAAACAGTCAAGCACTCGCATGCAGCATGTTTTCATGTGCCAGTGTGTTCATCGCGAAAGCACCCTGCTTCTGCACCCGACTGATTCCTTGGCACCATCTGCTCCCACTTTGTGCCAGCAGAAGGTCTCCATAGGGTACACCCCCCACCGCGTTTTTACATCCCATCACTTGATTAACATCCGGCATAGCCTCATCAACCCGCTTTCAGCAAGACCTCCCCAAGACTTGAATTAGGGTTTCTGCAACAATCACTGACAGGATCTGAGGGAGAGGCTGTGCATAAAATATACCTGTATATGCGTGCCTGGGATGCACAATACTTCGCAAGGCTACGTAATACGTGATCTGTGTTGCATCGCTGCCGCGATAGCTGAGCTGTTGCTCTGGTTGGAATGGATTAAACTGACAGATCCCTGCTCTGATGCTGGCAGCAAGTCCATGGCAGCTGCAAAAGCAGTGGAAAATCAGAAGAGGCCTCACAGGTAACCGGGGTGGCAGCTCCTACGTGTTACACATAGCTTGTCATATGGACTTTGAGCTGCGTTCAGCGTTGCCTCTATCACTCTGGCAGTAGACATCAAGCCACAAGCTCACTGCTCATGGTGCTCTGTTATGAGGCATGCCATGTCGAGCAGAAACAGCTGCAACCACAGATGCCAGTGATTGTGATGCATATAATGAAGCTATGCCTTGCCGTTTGGCACAGATACACATCATTAGCGTGGCTGAACACTTACATCATGCACCTTAAGCACTGGACATGCCACAAATGCACATGCCATGCATCTTGCCGAGGCAGGCACAAGCATTCTACCAGGGTGGCGCCTCCAACACATGTCAACGCATTTGCTATAGCATTTCAACTTGCTGCATGGCTCAACGTCTTTTACATACCATGCATCTTGCCAACATACACTCAGCATGCCAGGTGCACGCCAATGTTCAACTACACCAGCAGCTTGCACATTGCCAGGGCTCCTGGATGTCTGCTAATCATCAACTGCCGACATCTTATTTTCTGCATCACATGAAGCGGCTGTCTGCCGTGGCCAAGATGGCTGCCACTGCTCGTTTGTATGACTTGTTGTTGATGGCAGGCAGCAGCAGCCAACCCTTGACTAGACAGCTGCTGCTGCACAGCTGCAGTATGATGATGCCTGCTTGAGGTGTATATACTGCTTCTACTGCCTGCAATACCAGGCCACCTTACGACAAGCCCTGTTGCTGGTCCCAGGATATTGCATTGGCAGCTGCGATCCTTTGTGGGCAGCTTGGCTGGCTGGCACCTGGAGCTGACATTGGTGCTGCTGCTGGTAATACAGCTCACCAGCGCGCCTGAGATTTTGGCTGCTCTAACCTGACAAGCAGCTGGCCCTTTGCTCGGACTGGATGCTGCTGCTGCCTCTCGTGCTTCTTGTGCTGCTGACACCACTGGCTCAAGTAGCAGCACTGCTTCTGCTGTTTTGCCATGCGATGCTGCAGCACTGCGCTTGAACCCGGATTGCTGGAAAAACCGCCATGCCGGCTTGTTGTTCAGGGCAATATCAGTAACAATCTGCTTCAGAGGTTCCCTGCAGATCATGATACATGTGGTTGACCAATGCGGCGACCTTGAATCACAGGGCATTGAGGGTCATGCAACACACTGCTTGTGCAACCATGCATCTGGGTGGTGTCAGCCACCATGGAGCTATCGCGTCAGCCCAATGGCTGAAGTAGATGATATTGGTGGACAACCTTGACTGGAACTTCACATACATGGCAATGTTGAGAAGCGCATCGCCGCAGCTGCAGGCAGTGCTACAGGTATGGCATGCGGCTGCCTGAGGGGCTCCCAGCATCCACCCAAGATGCCTTGCTACATATAATGTGACAAGTAGGGTCTGCTGCATGCGCATGCATACATGCTTAGACGACTATAGAAATGGATCTGGCCATGAGCTCTGGAAACTTCTTTGAAAGCTGCCAAAAAACACTGGCAACACAAGCAAGCAAGCAGCAGGAAAGTGTCTTGAAGCACCTCCATCAACTTGTGCTGTATGGGTTACTTGGTTCCGTCTACAAGTACACTGCAGTCAACAGTACTTTCCCCTTCATTCAACATGGCAGCGGCTAGCCATTAAGCCCATCAAGGTGGCTGCTGATACAACTCGACAATTCAAACCAAGACAGAATGATTGCAGACATGTGTCACACACCTGGTGCTGAGATGTAGTGCATGTTGCAGCAGTGCTTGCAGCAGCAGCCGACCAACACCTTGTTTCCTGGCATCAGCACGAACAACCAGCGTCAGCAGTACAAGCTCAAGGTCACTGCTATAAGGAGCTGGATTGGGCTCTGGGACTTCTAGTGTAACAGATGCCTGGCCGGCATCATTGTTGCTGCTTCTGCTGCTGTGGATGGTGGTTGGCGATATCTGAGCTGTAAGGGCTCCCACAACCTCAGGCTCGTCAGGTTCTTCTGGGTCTGTCGAGAGTGCGACAAACCCAAATGTTCTGTAGGGGATGTAAGGTGGTAGGTCTGCTTGAGATTGGGTTTGCAGATGATAAATATATGAAGCAGAAGAAACTGTCAAGACTTCTCTGGTGGGGTTTGCTGCTGGGATTTTGGCAATGTGCAAGAAGGAAAAGTGTCTCACAAGGCTAACAAGGGTGCTCTCTGTGCAGCAGGCCAAGGCCAAAGTCACGGACAAACAGTAATGATGGCCAGCATGCGGTACACTGGAAGGATCTATAACGATTAATATTCACGCTCACCCCTGATCAGTCATTGCTGCTGCTTGCAGTATCTCGGCTGCATCATCACTGTAGTGGCCAAACACTGGCCTGTTGTTGTACATGGCGAATTTGTGCAGTCTCTGCACAGGAGTAACAGCAGATAAGGACTTCAAAGTAAGCCAGTGTTATACGTCCACTCCGATTGTCAACAAAGATTGACGCTGCCTCAGTTAGAGACAACAGCAGTACGGCCAACACCGCGGACGGCTGTCATTGCTGTTGTATGAGTTTGTATGCAGATGCAGAAGTGTAAGTATCAGACCTTGACAACATCCACATCCGCCAGAGTGAGTTGTCGCACTTCCATGACATCCATGTCCGCCATTGATGCACACTCCGCAGTATTTCGCGAACGTTGGCATGAACAGCCGCTTGATGTTACGATGCTGACTCGCAAATTAAAAATTTGATTAAAACATGTGTTGTGTCACTCAGAGGGACAGTTGTTACTAAGTTACACGATTTACTTGGTCTTCAGGTCAAAACTCACCTGCGGCAACCTGCATAGTGCATGGGTGCTGACACCAGTTCAGTCAGCACTCCATATGCGTTCAGGGACGAGAACTACGACATAAGGATTGAAAGCAAGCGCCAACTGCAGCATGCACTCATGTAAGCGGTTGGCTGCGATTGCAATTGCAAGGGCGGCAAATGCAAGGGCTGCGCTGCTGGATGAGCCAGCTGGATCACTTGCCCAGTCTAATATAGCAACGCAGAATCATGTTGCATGTTGATTGGGCTAAGCTCCAGCCATCACTAATATGGCCAAATGCTTCATACAAGACTTAACACTTACTACAGATCAACACTGTGTCGACAACTGCCAAATGATCATGAATGCTTTGATCAGAAAATCCAGCGGATGAGACCAAAGACAAGACCAATGCCAAACCCAACTGCAAGAGAGTTGCCTAACAGTGCTGCTGCACTTGGCCGCTGCTGATCCTGCAGTGTCTGTGCTGCTGTTACTATGCGTCCTTCAGGGCCAGGCATGGACTCACCCACTGCTGTTGTATCACCTGCAACAAGCACAGACAATGTACATCTGCACTTGCATACGTTTGCGTCCGTTTGAAGCTGTGACTGAGGTTGCTGATTCCTGTCACCACAACAGCATTGATAAGCTTGCTTGAATCATGTTGGCACTTGAGACCTGTTGAGACCCTTTCAGGGCTCTGAAGTTCTTCCTGGGCTCATGCAGGCGCATGTGACGTCATAACAGGTGCACAGCAGGTTGCTAATGTCACCTGAATCCTGATTCCAGTAGTACACCAGTCCTGTTGGTTTGTCTACTACCTCTACCCAGGCATCCGGCTTAGGAGCACCAACAGGGGTCGTCACACCTGATGGTGATGCGGTAGAGGGGTGCAGCAAGACAGCAGGCCCATCTAAGTAGTGCAGGAGCAGGTCTGCTTTTGTAACTAATTATAACATACCAGTTGGGAGCTCCAGAGCACAACAGCAGCGCCGAACAAGAGTGCAATGGCAGGGGACTAAAGGAAGTCAGGCAATAGGCAACTGCATGCACCGAATGATGCAATGATCACAGGATGGTACTGTACGACTTGAGGCAGACATGCTGATCAATGTGCAGCTGGAGCACAATCATGAAGGGCTGGCCAGATGAGGGGATGAGACTATTCAAGACAGCCCCTTACCGCTGCCTGTTGATCATGACAAGCACAAGACTGTTTTCGCAACATATGGTACAGCAATTCGCACCATGTTACGCGCGAAGTGCACCTGTTTTTGTGTTCCACCAGTAAGAGTCTCCAGAGGCCTGATCCTGCACCTTTTCCCAGGGTCCCCTATTACGGTCAGGGGGACCTGCTGGTTGAGACTGCTGTGGTGGAGGCTGCTGACGTAGAGGGATGATCATGGGGTCCGAAGGTGATGGAGCATCTGCAAAGCTTCGTAAACCTCCCGCCAGCTGCTGTCCTGGTGCTGCTGCTGTATGTTGGTTAAGCAGTGATTTCATCAACACAAAAGATGACGGAGCTGGCAGTCGATGTTGCTGCTGAGCAAATGCCTCAGTAACGGATGTTGCTGCATGCTTGCTGCGCATACAAGCTCTCAGCAGCGTCCTGCTTGATTGCTGCAGGGCCATCGATCTGATGTCCAGGAGACTGCAGGGCTATGAACTGATGACCAGGTATATGCAAGTCATCGGCGGCAACTACAGACACGATTACAACAGTGCATTCGACCTGTCCGCAGGCCTCTGTCAGCTGATTGCGTAGGCTCCCGGGAGTGCAAGTGTGCAAATACCCATTATGTTGCCCAACTTACAGCAAACGCTCATACAAATTGAGTTTACTTGAGCAACTGCACAGAAGGTAAGCGAACCAGAAGCTTGGACAGACAAAGGACTAACAACTGGCGGGTCCGCCGTAACTATGCTTGTCTGTGCTACGTACAGCTTTCGAATTTTACGTGTATAGCGTATTGCTGCAAGTGCAGCCTCAGTGCCCCTCCTTTTTTCGAGTGCTTTTGAGTTCCTGCATCACCAGCTGTGATTGTATCAAACGTCCAAGCACAACGCAATGCAATCCATTTTACGTCAACACTCAAAGGCGTGTGGCCATTATTGTCACCAACACCGCCTCAGCAATCTAGGCCTTCTTCACCGCCCGGGCTCTTCACGGGCTCTTATCGCCGGCGCAGCTGCTCCTGCCGTGCCAATCACCGAGACTGGGCTACCGAAAGACATTAAACGCGTGCTGTTCAGCGAGCAAGAGGTTAGGCTAAAGGTAGCAGAACTGGCCAGGGAAATTTGCCGCACTCACACCGGCAAGAAGGTGGCCATAATCGGGGTCCTGAATGGGGCCTTTATCTTTACATCAGGTAAAACTGGTGGTGTTTGATGATAGAAGGCGGAGCATATGCGTGTAGAAGCTCCAGCAGCCCAAGCAGCAGCTACACAGAGCTTGTACACCCATATGATGTTGTTGAGGGGACATTGCATGCAGCCCAGTCCCAAGATCTGTATCAAAGCAGGACCGTCTGCTGGGTACCCTACTGTAGTTTACTCCAACATCGCTAAGAACTCACGAATTAAAACTCCACAAACCACACATCATCACACAATGTCACCTCCTCCGCAGACCTTGCTCGCGAGATCAGTAAGGAGATTCCAGATGTCAAGGTTGACTTCCTGCGTGCCAGCTCATATGGATCAGCCAGCGAATCAGCAGGGAATGTGCAGGTCAAGGGCACTAGCAACATCAGCAAGTGGGAGGGGCACCACATACTGTTGGTGAGATATGGGCTGCGTCGCATACCAGCAAATGCTTGCAGCCAGGATGTTTGGTTTGTAGGAAATCTATCTTGATCTGAGCAAGGCCTTACAGCAGTAGATTATCTGCCAGCTGCCCTTAAGAAACTCTCTGTTGGGGCTCCACACCATTAGAGCCTGCAAGCCCTGAGCACTATTCAGGAGCGTCAGCAGCGGCAGCGCCAACAGGGTCAATGCAGAAGACGCGCATCACAAGCAGGTTCATCAGCAAGGACCTCATAATCCTGCCAGACTGGAGTCCCATATTTTTAAGCAGTGATTTTTCCCCCCTCCCCCCCCCCCCCAAATAAAACACACGCATACACCCACACCCTGGTCTCATATCCTCACCGGTTGAGGACATCATTGACTCAGGTCACACGCTCAACCGGCTGAGCCAGCTGCTGCAGCAGGCAGGTGCACCTTCAGTCAAGGTGGTTGCACTGCTGGACAAGAAGGGGAGAAGGCGAGTGGACTTTTTCCCAGACTATGTGGGTTGGGAGGTGAGAGATGTGCTGCTAGGACTTGCCCTGTGGTCAGCAGCTTAGTGTTGTACACAAATTTTTTCACACTATCAGGTGCATGGAGTTGACGTGTGCATGAGCACACGCAGCTTTCAGGCACCATGCTGCTTGAGCTTTCACAGCAGCTGCACGCCCAGGTGTCTTTGTCACTGCCTTGCTGGAGTCCAACCCACAACCAACCCACTTGCCTTGTTGCATGCAGCATGCTAGGTGGTGCTAGTCTCTGGTAGTACGTAGTCAGCAATCTGTTAGATGTGCACTGAGTAGGTGCATACTGTGCGTGCCCGTGCTGTCCTGTGTTCACCCTGCAGTGTCCAAACGAATTTGTTGTGGGGTATGGGCTGGACTTCAACGAGCGCTACAGGTGTCTGCCATATGTTGCTGCCTTGAAGGAGGAGGCATACGCCGGGTCAGGGCACTGACAGACGATGCTTGTGCTCAGGCAGAACATCTACACTCATAGCAGTAGGTCAGCATCATCCCTGTCAGGCAGCCGGCTTGCTGGGTAGCCGATACTGCCCATTTGCCGTGTACAGCTTGGGCTTGCTGCTGGACACCAGCTGCTGCAGGACTGTGAATCCTGTGATTGTCAGCAATCTGATACCCAGCACAAGGCTTGAGATTCCAAGGCCTTTGGCCACCGGCATATGGCTCAGGGTGCACAGCTCGTCTTGAAGAGTCCTGCTGTGTTATGTGTCTCAGGATCTGAGCTTTCTGTGGCAAGGTGTCTGTGAAACAGCAGCTGTGTGCCCACGATTGTATGGCCGCCCTCTGTCGCATCTGTATCACCATTTCTTGTGTAGCATATCCAGACTGTGGCGGACTGTTGAGAGTAGTCTCACATAGTAATGTAGAGCGCAGTGACCACTTGCATTGGGCTGGTTTATAGCACCAGTCAGCAGTGCTAATGGCAAGGCTGTGGTTGTAAGTGTGTGTGCGTGAGCATGGGTAGAGTGGCAATGAGGAATATCATGTGTGCATGTACCTGGGGGGGACGTGGTGTGTATTGGACTGCTCCATGCAGCAGTCAGTGATGGGCGGCTGCTCGATGACAGTGCTTCATCTGCTTGATACACAGACTTGAAGGTCTGATACACTATGACACCTGCCATGTCTTGACGCTGTCTGTTGAGCACGCCTGATCAGGTCAAGGAGCCGCCCTGTGACAGCTGGGCTGACCGTCAGCACAGTGTGCTCTGCACCCGGCCATGGCATGAGGGAATCCAATTCAAAAAAGCAGACTCGGTTCATGGCATGCAGTGCATTTGATGCTGTATGTAGACAGCATGTACTCAATGACCTTTGAGGCTCTACAGACTCCTGTCTTTACAGGGCTTTAGGTGTGGAGCAGCATCATGATGTGATAATTATTGATAAATGATATCTGGTGAAGACTGCATTGTTGAAATTCCTCTGTGACATTGCATAGTGTCCTAGGTGGTGAAAGGTTTCAGCTGCGCTTGTGTATGTGATTTGGTGCTGTCGCTGGTTTCATACATTGAACATTGAACAGAATTCCTGCAGAAATTCCTACAGGATTGTTTATGGTAGATTTGATACACATATGCCTGTTTTGCGTAATCTTTCTGAGTCTGAGTTGGAGGTTGAGTCTGATGATCTTCTGCAAGTTGAACTTGCAGATATTCAATCGGATTGAATCTGGTTTCTGCTTCTTTTTGGTGTGCCCCCATGAGCCATCAGTTGGCTCCTTACGGGTGAAAAACCTTGAGGTAACTAGTAGTAGTAGTAGTAGTAGTAGTAGTAGTAGTAGCAGTAGTAGTAGTAGTAGTAGCAGTAGTAGTAGTAGTAGTAGTAGTAGTAGTAGTAGTAGTAGTGATATTGTGAATTGGCCATCCAGCTGACACCCAGCAATGTGTGCTCTGTAGCAACTGCTAAGAAGCAACCTGAAGGATTTTTTGCAACAGGCCTAGTTGACTTAAAATCATGAGCAGTTTGTAGCACTGTTGCCGCACGTACATCTGCCCGGCACGGTGCCGGTAGTAGGAACCCAGAACTTCAAGTACTCACTACCCAAGGAGACTACTGAGGCTTAACAGGCGGCACAAATGCATCGCAATGCATTTGTGAACTCCGCAGCATGCCATCATACGCCAAGTTGACTGACACTGTTCAATGATCAGCCGGAACACTTGTGAAGTGCTTGACAATAGTACTTGTGTAACATAACATGTGTACATATTTGTAGTTCAAACCAGCAGCTGTTTGCATCAACTAGGATCACCATGCCATGCCTGACTTCAACAGTTGCACTTGCTGCATAATGACGATCAGCAATCAAGGCTTCAGCGCTGCATGGCCTGTGCTGCTGATGTGTTTGAACAGCTTGCTCCTGCTCTCAAACGTATCCCCACACACCTTACACAGCAACCCCGCTGTAGCAGCTTCTTCCTGGACCTTCTTCTGCTGCCGTTGCTGCCGCTTGTCTTGCTTTGCTGCCCGCTTGCTGCCCCGGCCTCTGACAGGACCGTCATCCCCACTGCTGCTGTCACCATCATCCCCACCACCACCAGCAGCAGCAGCAGCAGCAGGCTGGGGCTTTGCACCAGTGGCAGCACTGGCAGACTTGCCTCGTTTCTTTTTGCCGGTTTTGTTGCTTTGCCAACTTTGCAAACCCAAGTCATCAAGGTCTGCTGCTACTTGATCGTGTTGCTGCTGCTGCTGCTGTTTCTGCTGCTTCAAGTGCCCGTTTCTGCTGCTGCTGCCACTGCCACCGAGAGTTGTTGCTGCCAAACGTGCCAACATTTCTGCCTCATCATCTGCTGCCTGATCACACTCACTAGGCCTCTCATCTTCTACATCACTGCTGCTGCTGCTGCTGCCACCGCCGCTGCCGCTGTTCACATTGTCATCAATCGACTCTCCTGGGGGCGCTCCTTCTGACGCTTCAGATTCCCCGGAGGCATCACTAGAGGTCCCATCTTCTGAGTCCGAACTCTCCACTGCTCCAGCTGCTGCTGCTGACCTGTTATTGCCCCTGCTTTGTGACACCATCCTCGCCAGCAACTCATCCTCATCAAGTGAGGCCTCATCCTCAGCCGACTCAGAGTCTGTTGCATCCTGATCAGAGTCCACTGCCTGCTGCTGTTGCTGCTGCTGCCGTTTGTGCTGCTGGGTCTGCCTGGACCTGTGGCTGCTGGTTGGCTGCGATAGTTTCTGAGCGGACGAGTGGTTTTCGTCCAATTCTTGAGCATCTTCTGCATTTGAGTCACTTTCACAGTGCTGCTGCTGTTTGTCGCTATGTTGTTTATGTTGTCCTTGCCGCTGTTGTTGCTGCTGCTGGTTCCCTGGTAAGTCCTCATCATCAAGTACACTGTGGCGCTGCTGTTGCCGCTGCTGCTGCCATCTGTTCTTTTTCCCCCTCTTCCCCCTGCTGCTGCCAGTTTCGCCTAGGGATTGCTGCTGCTCTTCTAAATGCTGCTGCTGCTGCTGCTGGGTGTGTTGCTGCTGCTGCTGCTGGCCATTCTGCCCTGCTTCTTCATCCTACAAACAGCAGCAAAAAGATAGGCCACAAGGCAGCAGAGCACCAGGAGTTCATGCAATGTTCAATGCCACTAAACTTATGCCTTTTACGTCAAATGATATCAGCAGATGCCCAGCAGATGCCCCGCTTGTTTTGGCAGGGATTGCTGCAGGCCAGGTGTATGAGGTGCACACCCACTGCCTCACTCAACCACCGTCAACAATTCATCCGCTGCATAGATTAATCCGCTGCATAAACGCACAGCTGAAGTGTTTCAGCTGATGTGCTGTGTTATGCAGGTAAAGACATGCACTTCTGAACACGAACTGATTGGCAACACCTGACTGCTACATGCACACTATGGTATGGTATCACAACAAATTTGCAACAGTCAGCATCATCATCATTCCTGATTACTGGCACATTGATAAGCCATAGCCGCTGAGTTGCGGAACAGAAACCTTCTTGTGACCCACCAACAGCCATGTCTCTTCTTCTTCCAGCATCTCCTTCAGTGCTGCCAGCGCCTCCCTGTGTGCCTTGCTGCGCTCATGGTTTGCCAGCTGCCCTGCAGACTTAAACTTCTTCTCACATACAATGCAGTAGTGCTGCTCAACCTCTTCAGGCTCAGAGGAAGTGTCCTGGGAGTCGGAATAAGTCAAAGCAGAGGTTGGTGTGGATCACAGCAGCAGCTGACAATCATGAGTGAGAGTCTAGAACTGATCCACATCACACATATTGCTGGGCGGGAAATACAGTGTACAGACATCTCTCTATTCTGTGATATACAACCCGTGGATGTTGTCAGTTTC
Source organism: Coelastrella sp. MACC-549 (assembly GCA_018290735.1). NCBI lineage: Eukaryota > Viridiplantae > Chlorophyta > Chlorophyceae > Sphaeropleales > Scenedesmaceae > Coelastrella > Coelastrella sp. MACC-549. The sequence goes on along the minus strand of JABEVS010000244.1, from coordinate 62,535 downwards.
AATGGCAGCTCACCGAACTGTTGCTAAACTTTGCATTGACTGAATCTAGGTGAAGCGATCAGCTGCATGTACCACTCAACCAGCTTGTGCTAAATGCAAGAGCCAGGCACTGCTGGGCGAGAGGTGCTTTGCACAGCCATGTATGAGCACACCTCTTCATCTTCAGCTGCTGCGTCGCCCTGTCTTGCCCATTCAGGCTCCTGGTATTCCGCAGCACGCCGCAGTCGCTCCTCACGCTCCGCTTGCCGCCGAGCTGCTTCTGCCGCCTGCTGCTCCGCACGACGAGCCGCTTCTTCAGCCTGCAGGAAGTTGGCACAAAGTGCAGATTCGTTTGTGCGTGAAGCCAACAGTGGTTGTGCCATGCTACACTACAAAAGCCGCTCAGCATGCTGCGGCTTCGCATGTACTTCCAACACATACACGTGTCCCACATGGGGCCCGGTTCCTACCTGGAACTTTGCCACTCGCTTATCACGCTTCTTGACGAACGCCACAAGCTCACGCACGTTGTCAAGATACTCACGTCGATGTGTGCGGCGAGCTTTGCGGTTCTCATCCTCCATGCGCCGACGAACCTACCAGCAGCAGCAGAGAGGAGAGCATGCGGCAGTGCCAAGTGCTGGCTTTCAGCATGATGATACGTGGGACCCACTGAACCAGCCCTCCAAGCTGTTTTTGAAAACAGCATTAGCTGCTCAGATGGCTGTGTGCACAAACTACACCTGCTGCAGTGACTGACTACTTGTACACTAAACCTCTGTAAGTGTTCGCTGACCGCAGAACTCAGCGCGTGGGCATAAAGAATGCCTGCAACAGTGAAACAAAGATTCCCACCTGTCTATTTGGTGCTGCTGCTGGGTTATAGGGGTCAGCCCAGGCAAAGTCCTTGTAGGTTACAAAGCTGGCCCAGTAGCTGTAGAAGGCAAACACCTCGGCGGCAGCAGACTGAGAGGTACCAAAACCAGGGAACACCGGTGTGGTGGCGTTCTTTGCTGCTGCAGCTTCTGAAGCGCCCCAAGCTGCAACCTCCTGCTCAGCCAAGGTGCTGAACAGCTCACTGTACACACCATAGAAGCCCTGCAGCAATTCACACAAGCTTCCTCACTACCAAATGTGGTTCCTGTAGACGAAATGTGGATGTGTGATAATTTGAACACTTCTGAAGAAGAGAAACCAACAACAACTGCAAGTCTGAGAGGGAGGCAGCCCCACCTTGGCTGTCCAATAGTCAGCATTCTCCACACTCGTCTACTCAGCGGCAGCACTGTCCATAGCGTGGGAAGGACACATGACATGTTCATCTCCTGCCGTTGTTGCAACTCACCTTTGGTCCGTCTCCAAAGCCGCTGTAGCAGCTGCTGCTGAAGTACTGGAAGAGGTCAATCTCATCCTCGGGGCGTTCACCCGGTGTGAATCCCCCTGGTCCCCCTCCAGCCTGGTGACGCTCACCGGACCGCAGAATCTGGTCACGGTGACTGTCATACCTGGAGAAATGACACATTAAATAACATCAAAGGACAGTGAGAACTGGGTGATGCCAGTGGCTATGTAAGCAGGCACTGAGGTGGTTCAGATCCATGAAAAAAACTGCCTAGCACGGCGCTTGCTGATAAGCCATTGGCTTGTGTGGTACAAAGAGAAACATTCATTCACAGTAAGCAGCCCACTATGCCCTATGATATGCATCAGGGACCAATACTTCCTCACTTTGTAGCCCACCCATTTTGTTCGAGTCACAGTACCATGCTGTCTTGCAGATGAAGCACGTTGCTTGTGATACGTCTGCAGATGGCACTTGCACTGGCTGCCAAAGTTCAACCTGCTGGCTTGCAGATGCTTTTAACTGCCTTGAAGATGCTACTGCTGCTTGTGGAAGCCTTGTCAATGACTTTGCTTCTGCCACTGCAGCTGATGCTCTTATATTGGGGGATGCTGAGGTGACTCACCAGGCTCGCTCGTGTTTGTCTGACAACACTTCATATGCATTCTGGATCTCCTTGAAGTGTGTGTCTGCCTCCTCTAGTCGATGCTGATTCTTGTCTGCAGTGGATCAAAAGCAGATGCAGCAGCAGCATCAAGATGGGATACCTGCACTCAGTAGCTATGTAGCCTTGCAGGGGCAATGTAGACACCAATGACAATGTGCAACTGCTGTATCAAGTCCTTGAGAGCTGCTGCGACTCGTGGATGCTGACGCTGCTCATCACAACGGGTGTTGAATGTTTGAAGTGACTTGTGCAACGGGTGTTGATTATGTGAAGCAACGTGCACAATGAGAGATGGCCTGCGCTTCTGCCAGCTGGCAGTGATGTGAACTGCACAGGCAGCAGCTGCTTATCGCCTTTCATGGCTATCACAGTCAACAGACGTTTGAAAGCTGTCAATATGCGGCTGCTGCTGCTGCATATGGGCACTCAGGACCTTGATGCCTCTAATGCCATGCAGAAGCCACTCTTCTGTTGCTTGTGTCGGGCCCTGATCACATGCACTGCACATTATATGCTATTTCATATGACCGTTATGATCAAGCCTACCTGGATGCCAGAGTAAAGCTTGTTTGCGGTATGCTTTCTTGATAACATCGTCGTCTGCTGTCTTCTCCACGCCCAGGACTTCATAGAGGCAGCGCATGGCTGCTTAAAGCTGCTGCTCGTGACTTGGTTGTGTATGTGAAGGATTTTAGGTCTGCAAATGCGAATAGTTCCGTGCTGGCATGCGAGTGCCGCCCAAAGCTTCCAATTCAGGTACGGACAGCTGGCTTCCTGCGCTTCGCAGCCACTGTTCACTGTGATCATACTACAGCAAGACATAAAGGAATGTGATCAGCATTTTTAATGCAGCCCAGAGGGACTCCTCTGGGGCCGTGGGGGTTAGTGTAACACTGGTAGTGTGGTATTCAAGCTGAACAGCCGCTTCCGGTGTTTGAATCGGGGCACAATGCAGGGTGTAACCTAGGCTGCTCGCAGATTGCAAATCTGCACTGGTTTGCAACAGTATGGAGGGGGCTGAAAGTCCATAGGCACTGTCCTGCTGTGGCACAGCTCATGAGCTGACCAGCATGGCTCCGAATTAGGAGTCCTCAAACCGGCATGAAAGCGACTGCAAAATGCATTTTCAGCCTGTAATGGTTCAAGTCCGGGGGGCAGTTATTACTGTATATCAGGCAGGCACCAGCCAAAGTGCTGGCAGAAAAGCAGGTGCCCAAGCGCTGGTTGTGCCCTGATGCAGTACCCTTGGCTGGCTGTGACCCCAAGGAGCGATGCCGATTGTTAGAAAGGACAGCTGCGCCGTTGCATATCTACATGCTCAATCTGCTGTAATCAGCTATGTTGCTGTCAGGTTGCACCTTGCTGTCACAAGGTAGTCAAGTTGTACAGTACAGGTACTACCTGTACTCAGTGCACGCCTCTGGCAAATACTTTGTCTGCGACTGTCCATCCTGCATACCATCTCACTACAGCATAGTGAATTCTGAGGCTTTGGCACAATGTCCAGCGGCTGTCGATGGTATCGGTTGCAGTCGATGCCGCATTGCATGTCGACTCATGTATGGAGTGGGAGCGACAGTCCGCAGCACAACCTTAACTTCAGCATACAGGATGTTGATGAAGATGAAGTGGTGACGTTGGATAGGCGCAGGTCTTCTGTGGGCTGCAGTACATCAGGAGGCAACAGTAGACCCCGGCAAAGCGACCACACTCGCTTGCAACGGCATCTGCCATTCGCAAGCATTTCTAATCGATCAGGTTTGTTGTCACCAATGACATTCTGAACCAGCACACGCGCACAATAGCTCATATCAGCCGGCTCCTTTCTCCTTGGGCAGCAAGGGGGAAGTAGATGACAGTTCTGCAGTGACCACATGCTGCAAATGGCTCGCATCTTGCTGCAGTCCCTTCTGACACCACTAGAAGTGTCTCCAACAGCCAGGAAGTCCCAGGCAGCACAGCAGCAGACACCAACAATCCTCTGTCCCAGCTCAAGCAGTTGAGTCCTGATCAAGTCAAGTCAGCAATTGGTAAAGCAACTGCAAAAGACACATTTAAGGCTGGAGATGTACTCGGAAGTGGCAGGTGGGGCATTCATCCGCAGCAGCCGTGCACCAAGCTGTTGACAGATGCACGCATCAAATTATGAATACAGCAAATCTTGATATGGTGCTGCTCATTCAGTGCCGCTCAAATGCTCTTCATGTTGGGAGTTTGTATGTATGCTCAAGCCTCCAACCTCCTTCTGCTAATCCTCTACCCTGTCCAAGATACATGCTTCAGGCTCCCACTGCTGCTGCACCACTGCTTCAGGTACAAGTTGGTGGACAAGCTGGGCCTGGCTGGTGACTTTGGAGTTGCTGAGGGGCTGCCTGACGGCAGGTTCACAACCCTTTGGGATGCAACAGACCTGGCAACAGGCAAACAAGTGGTTGTCAAGGTAAACCAGAAGCCTACTGCAACTCATGAAGCAACCAGGCATCTCATTTTCATCTCAAGCGCACACTAATAGTGCAATAGCTGTTGCAATAGCTGTTGCAATCGCTGCTGCAACCACTGCACCCAGCATCTTGGTGCTGGCCCCCATTGTTTGTGGTTCTCAAGTGGTGACGCTCTCCTTGGACCTAAACAAGGCGTGTGTGCTATTTTCTCAGTTGCACTTGCAGCGGCTCTGCGCCACACAAAAGCACACTGGCTGAGCACTCGCACCCCACCCTGCTGCTGCTGCTGCTGCTGCTGCTGCTGCAGTGTGTTGAGGGTGGTGATGCTGTGAGCTACCTAGCCGGCACCCGCGAGGCGTCCCTTCACGCTCAAGCGGGCAGACACCCAAACATCCTGCAGCTGCTTGATGCATTTGAGCACAGGAGCAGCAACGGGAGACATGCCTGCATGGTGCTGGAGAAGGCCGGAAGCAACTTGTACATTGTGCGCAGCCTGTCACACTCAACCCCCAGTGCTCATGCCTGGACCCTCTGGAGTTTGCATACATCCTGCACTTTTTATTAGCGTGTCTTCAACATATGCCATATGCTTGGCAGGATTCACTGGGGCAGGACAGAAGAGTCTCAGCCTGGCCATCAGGTCAAAGCCTGACCAAACCCCAAGGCTGAGCAACACCATTTGCACATGTCGTGTGCTGCCCAGGTTGAGCAGCTGTATGGTGGCCGGTATCGTGACCGGGAAGGCAGCAGTCAGTCTGGTCTGTGTCTGGCTGCTACCCCGCTGGGCAGGAGGACTCTCAGGAGCTTTGCCCGCCAAACACTTGAGGCATTGGACCATCTGCATGACAAGTGAGATGTCACACTTAGTCCCAGGCTTTGCGTTTGCCAGGAGCCTCAGTCCACCACTGCTTCAGGATCATTGGCAGCAGCAGCAGCAGCAGTGATAGGCAACTAGCTCATCATGCACACCGGCTGCAGCATCAAAGTTGACACAATAGCAGGGTTGGAGTACTTGAATGCTTGGAACCATTGGTAAAGGGCTTCCCAGGGCAAGGAAGCCTATCACTGGTGCCTCCAAAGTACTGGACAAGTGCAGCACTCACCATGCACAGCTGCTTTGACACATCAGCACTGCCAGCATTTGCACGATCCTGATGCTGCAGCTCATGTGCTTGATGAGCTGGTTGCATGCCTAGTGGGCTGCCATGGGAAAATACTGCTGTAGCTGCAACTGGTGCCGCTCCTTCTGCCATCATCAATGATATATCTGATCAACCCTTTGCTGCTGCTGCTGCTGCCTGATGTGAACCTGCAGAAAAGGCCTGGTGCACCTGGACATCAGCAGTGACAATGTGCTCCTCGATAAACCCTTCCAGCACATTCGTGAAGTGAGCGAAAGAGCACTTGTTGGTGGAGGCTGGCAACGTGTGGTCAACTTTGGACTAGCTGTTGCAGGAACACTGGGAAATCAGCAGGCACTCCAGGCAATGCAGAAGCAGGTGAGGGGTGGTGACAGGGCCAGGTGCAGTTTCAGCAGAGCCAGCAACTTTTCATTTTATTCTGAGACTGTATATTAGTATGTGGCGAGTCATGTCAATTCATTATACATGGAATACGTTTGTTGAGCAGAACCAACATGGCGCCTGCTGCTGGCTGGCTGGCTGGCTGGATTTTGTGCCTGAGGGACAATGCAACAGTAGGTCACCAACTGTATCGGACCATTCAGGCAGCAATTATCAGCTGCAGGAGGTCTCAGGTCCAAGGTTCTGTTGGTGGGTTGCCCAAGGGTGTGGACAGCAGCAGCAGCGACAGAGACATGTTTGGCACTGTTGATTGGTTCTTTGTCATCATGCCTGCTGGGTGCGTCCTGTAGGTGGATTCAGCAGTAGATGACCCAAGGATCTATCACGAACAGAATCTCCACAATGCCATTATAAAGCTCACAGACTTTGGACGAGCACTGCCCTACAAGAAACAGCAGCAGCAGCAACAAGAGGCAGGCCCTGTATCATCCCAGCAGCAGCAACAGCTCGATCACAACAGGGATGGGTTGATTGTGATGAATGATCCAGGACTAAGACCACCAGAGGTAAATACAGCAGCAGTGGTATTACTGCTTCTGGCATCACTGCTATTGGTAATGTTGCTGCTTGTGTTGTGTCAGTACTGGTAGCTGTGCTGCAGAGATCTGATGAGCACCGCTAGTTGAGGTTCGCTGCAGCAACAGCCTACAGAGAATTGAATTCATTGCAGCCAGCCCCAGGCCTCTCTGATATCATCAAAGGTGGTGGTTGGACCACTCATCATTCAGGGTTCAGGGTTGATCCCAAGCACTGCACAGATGCTGATGCTGATGCTGATGCTGATGTGGTGGTGCTCATGCTGTGCTGAGCCTCCCCAGGTCAGTTTGACACAACGCCTCAATACCTGAACCACGGTTTGATTCTTCTACTGCAGGAGGTGCTTGGTATGGATTACGCTGCTCCTGCTTATGACATCTGGCGCACTGGGTGTTTGATGTTTGAACTGGCAGCTGGTGAGCGCCACCAGGGACACTCATAAGGCATTAGTGGCTGGTGGCTTGCAACCCACCCAACAGCGTGCCGGCAATGCCGTTCAGTACTTGGCACTTGTATTGTATGCAACTGGAGGAGATGTGGGCAGAGTGTCTTTTGCCCTTTATGTACGCACAAATGAATGCTGGGTTTTTGCCATGCCTGGATGCAGCTGCTGCAGGCGTCACTGTGATGTGGCTCTGTCATTAGGCGCTACATGCTCACAGGGGTGCAGGGGTGCAGGGGTGCAAACTTACATATTCTCCCAGGGCTTTGCAGTACATGTAGTACAGTATGTGTGTGTAAGAAGATCCTCTGAATCTTTCTGCTCCTGCTTCTGTTGCTTCTACTGCTGCTGCTGCTGCTGCTGCTGCCAGGTGTCCCTCTATTTTCCCCCGTATCTTGGTCAGCTGAGCGGCAGCAGAGCCCCCAGCTGTCAAAGTACAGTGACGATATGATGCACCTGCTGGACATGCAGACGGTGCTGGGGCAGATGCCCAGGGAGGTGAGGGGCTCTGTATATACAGACATATACGTGCTGTGGAACACTGGCACCCGCAGCGGGGGAGGGGGCACAGGACTTGTTTTGCGAACTTTGGTTTCAGATGTTTGACTTATGGCGACAGGCAATGAGAGTGGGGCGGGGTGTGGGATTCCGGGTGGTAGCTGCAGATCTTGCACTCCAAGTCATTACGAATGAAATATTTTAGGGGAAGTCTCGCAGTCCACATGAGTTTCAGTCACATGATAAGCCTTAGGGATGTGTATATATCTCTTGGATGAGCTGTGTGTATTGTGTGCTTGTACAGCAGCACAAGATGCCTGTTGTCCTTGCCCACCATGAGCCACATTACATACAATGAAGGCAAAGCAGCTGCTCTGTCTTCTACCTCAGCACATGCGAGATGGAAATATATTATTATACCTGTTGGTGTTGTGTGCTGCTTCCGTAGTTCATTCACAAGTCCCCCCTGTACAGTGAGTTGTTCCTGCGCCAGAATGATCAGCTGAGGGTCACCAGGAGCATTGGGCTGCGGCCGCGGTCAGAGAGTGTGGGAAGACTGCTGTTGAGAGCCACTCGCCGCAGTATGGATGCCAAACAGGTGTGCAACAGGCTGCCGCTGCTTTGTCCAAACATCATCATTAGTTTTGTGGCAACAAGCTGTTGTGGTAGACGTCAGGCACATTGCAGCGTGAAGATGGTTTGTCAAGCTGCATGCCATGGGTGATGCTGCTACGCCAGCTGTGCTGCAGCAGCAGTGCTGAAATCACAAGCAGTCCAGGAGCTGATGTTATGACTCGTGTGGCCAGCGCCAAGTGTGCCATATCACTGAAGCTGTGGCTGAGCTCATTTGGCAGGTGCAAAGCTTGTGATGGCATATGAAGTTCTGGATATCTGTGCAGTGCGCTCACTTGTGCATAACAACCATGGTTTCTTGCACTGCTGTAAGCAGGTTCATTGCATCTGCTGTGCTCCTTGCAGGCACTTGGTTTCCAAGACTTTGTGAGTGCCATGTTAGTATATGACCCAACCAAGAGGCCATCAGCAGCACAGATGCTGCAGCACAGCTGGCTCAAAGAGCAGGAGGAAGATGAACAGACAGTAGCCCCAACAGCAATAGTAGCAGCTTTCCAGCAGAAGCAGCGGCGGAAGCAGCAGTAAAGGTGACAAGATTAGCAAGTGCATGCTCAGCTGCTGCTTTGCTGCTGTCGTCTGTCTGTTGTATGAACTGGCGCAGGGCTGTGCCACAGTGCTGGCAGCACAGTCAGCATAATGCTCTCTACGCCGTTTGAGTCTACCGGGGTGAAGGATACTGGGGGACAGATGTGACTCGCGTCTTGAAAGCCATTGTCAGCAAGCGCCCAGGCCTGGGCATTGGGCAACCTAGGTTTGCATGTTGAGTGCTCTCTTTACTTTCGGGGCAGTCGTGGAGCGTGCCAATCGGCTTGCAAGCCAGGTTTGCGACCTCCTACGTGATATCTCTGCATAACTCGTCGTCGCCTTGTGCTTTTGACTCAGTTCAGGCTGACGGATTTGCATACTGTCGGCGTGCCAGCTGTTGACGTGATCGGATCGGCCGTTGACAAAAGCGGCCCCTGCCGACTTCATAAGTTTCATTCGAGTTCACACCTTCATTGTTGGGCCTTTCTTCAACAACCTCACACAGCACCCACTAGACAACAGACACGACCAAAACTTTTATAGGCCATACACAATTGTGGTTGCAACCCAGACCAGCTCAAACTGCATTCGGTCGACTTCAGACTTTGATAAGATTTATAACTGCAAGCTTGCCATATTAAAAAAGTTCAAGCCTTGTGGTACAGCCTGTCCATAAAGCATCACCTGATCAGATTTTGTCATCGACTCTGTCAGCTCCTGTGCAGTAGGCCCATGTGATGCAAAAGCCTTTATGGCACAAACATTGTGGCGATGGCACTCGATAACTAAGCTCTCTCTCTCTGCCACTCTCTGTCTGTGTGACCCTGATGGTCATACCAGAGATTGCTGAGCCTATAGGCTTTAGCTATTAGTGAATATTATGTAAAAGAAATTGAGCCATGCAACAAGTTGAGATGCAATGGCAAATGCACTGACATGCGTGGGGGCGCCACCCGGGTGTGATGCTTGTGCCTGCCTCGGCTGTCCACCGAGCTGTCCTTCCACGTCACATCATTACCTGTAAAAAGGAGTAAATATTATGTATATAAGTATTATATTAAGTATTTAGTAAGTAAGGAAAGGACAAATGATAGCCAGATGAGCCAGGCATTGCCTCGCTAACAGGCTGAAATTACTCTCTAACTTTAACACCATTGCCATTGCAATGACATTGTGTTACATGCACTCACCCACCCACCATCACTGGTGCTTCTGCTGTCACCATAGTGCGCTGCTGTTTGCAGCCAGCGTGAGGCTGCACAGTGCCATCTCAGATGAGTCATGGCATTACTGCACGAGTTGTGTCCAATGCCGCCCTGAGCTTCAAAAAGTAAGCTCGGGCATAAGCGGTGTGTCCACCTCAATTGCAGGATCAAGGGGCCAATCCTGCCTGCCAGGCATCAGACCTCATAGACCATCTAGAGCGATGGTACATAGGGGCAATGCACCCTCGCTGGACATCCATGGCAACATCACTGCTGCCTTTGGGCCTTTGGGGTATGACTGTACCCCTGAGGAAAACCTCTGGCAGGGTGTGCCATACACTTTTCCCAATGACTACCTGCTGTTGCGGTAGTCATCGGGAAAACTATACGGCACACCCTGCCGGAGGTTCTCCTCAGGGGTACAGTCATACCCCCAAGGCCCAAAGGCAGCAGTGATGTTGCCATGGATGTCCAGCGAGGGTGCATTGCCCCTATGTACCATAACACTCATGCACCCATGCCCAAGTATGCCCTTCAAATCATCTAGAGCCTGTTTCCCAAATCAGACAGACCTAGAAAATGCTTCACTGCTGCAGAATGCTACTGAGGCTGGCCCCACACGCTGTGCAAGCCTGCTTGTATGCATATGTTGTACATTCATAACAAGACTGCTGTGGTATGATAAACATCACATGGGCCACACAGAGACATCATTCACATGCTCATTTCACTACAAGCCATACAGCCAACATCGTCATAGGTGGATGTGCAGATAAAATGTGAGGTTGCATGACTACCATACATTGCTTAAACAAGTATGCAACGCAGAACCTCACCCAGCTTTGAAAGCTCACAATCATGTACCATACCAAACTTATGTATCACCAACTTAGCCCCAACATGCAACTTCAGATGATTTGACTCTGTACACACATACCTGTGGTGAAAAGGCAAGCAACTGCCCAACAGCAAAATGCACAGGCCACCTGCAGGTGACACTACCTCAACAAGGAGGTCATAAAGTTCCATATTGAACTTCACTGAACTGGCAGAGACGTGGTATGCTATGATCAAAGTGCCTGTTCAATCCTGCATTAGTGCAGATGCTTCATCCCACTTGGACACAACGAGTGCATTCAATGGCTTCTACACCATGCATGGTCAGGTGCAGTTATCGTATATTGAGCTGGATGCATGCACGAAAACCTCTTTGTGCCTATCCAAAGGAACCAAGCAAAGAGGGTACCAGTTGGCATGTCAGTCCCTTGTGAATCCAGGATTGTTATCAAACCAATGCATCATACCACATCACATCAGGTCTTCACTGGTCAAGGCAATAGAACCACCAGCAGCAAAGAATGCTGGTGTAACAGCACCATAAAGTAATATGTGCAGCATCTTGTGCAGCTGTCAACACCACACCTTCCCAGCAAGTGAGGAGTCAAAAACATCTGGAAGAGATGTTCCTTATGTCAAGCAAAGCACTGATCCAGCATTTGACCAGACCCAGAGCTATATTTCCTGTCTCAAAGCTCACAAACAGATACAAGCAAGCCGGCACAAGGGGTGTGCTACTTTTGGTTTCACCTAGAAGTGGCTAACCCTGTAATTACTTATAAGCCATAGCAGCGCCCCCAGCAGTGATCACAAAAGCAGCAGTGGCACTCGATGCAAGTTGGCAGCATTTCCTCAGACATATGTTGTTCTCAGAGACAAGAGAAAGACAGACTCAAGAATATTAGTGTCCCCTACTGTAAGAAAACTCCATGAACATAGTAGGCAAGCCAGCAGCAATAACCGGAGCACCCAACAGGTCAGCATTCTTGAAAGAGGCTTTGAGCTCTGCATGCCTAGCCAGCCAATTCAATGCAGCATGGCTCACATCTCTCATTCACCAAATGTGCTCAATCTCGGTATTGCTGCTAACACACCTTGAGGGTAGATAACAGAACATCTCCAAGGTACTTAACTTGATTGCTGACAGACGCAGCCTGACCGTGTTCAACATGTTCAAAGGTCCTGCTGGTTTTGCAAACTGCCATCTTCCCACCACAACAACCCCTTCCTATCTTGGCAACACTTACCAACCAAGTTAATCATGCACCATGCACTACTTACACTGACTGCACATGCCATCATTACTGAAGATTAGAGTTGCAAACTGAACATCTTCTGCTGCTGCAATCCTGCAAGCGAGTACTACAGGGGGCAGGAGCTGCCTTGTGCAAGCAGTGCGCCCTTTCCAAGACGAAAGGTCCAGGGCTCTGTTTTGACATTCAGCAGTGTGACATTGCTGCTGTTAAGAGAGCAACGCTACCTGAGCAATTCCAAGGGACCGCACAGCCATATAGCCAAGCACAACTGCAAAAGGCCCTTCCACTTGTACTGACCGTATCACATACATAGATTCTACAATATGCAACATACATACCGTTGTAGTACAACTCAGTAGGACAGAGCCTCAACAGAATGCAACCAGCTCAAAACTGCCGCAGCCTTGATCCCTGGCTGCCTCTAGCACCAGCTGTGCCTTATCCCAGCCTGGGCTGGCAACTGCCTTGCAGCAGTGTTGCCAGCAACAGCTCAATTTTACAATCCACAACAAGCACCATACAATATATGATAAGATTCCACGAACATGCAAGCAGCTGCAGCATCAAAACCCTTTTCCAACAAAGCAGCACCAGATAGTGCAGATCGTATTATTATTATTAGCATATCATTACCAGATACAGGTGGATTCCACCCATGCCAATTAGTAAAGAACAATGCCCTTGCAAAAAAGCGCTACTGAACAATGCACTTGCAATTGTTGCAAACTGCACATTGCCCACAAGTCAAAATCAGCCCACTTTTGAAGTGGGGCATGGTGCCAATGCACTATCTCTATGGCGTCTGGACCCAAGCAATGGTATGACGGTTCTCCTAAGCGCCAGGCACAGGGCCCCAGCAATAATTGTGGTTCAGACGTCAGTTCCATGATCCTATTACACAGCAAGCACAGCACAAGTCCTGCTAGCTTGCTGTTGTCTACATTCTGCCATGGCCTGCCGAGCAAACGGACTTACTGCCAATTTGCCTACGACACGACCTGCAGCAGCCGACATTTCTTGATTGCCAAAGTCCAGAAGCCACACCAGGGGCCTGACTGCCCCAGATTCCACCACGGCTGTCACATTGCTCGTCTCCAGTGCCAAGTTATATAAAGCGCCCAGGACAAACATCATCACCTGTTCACTTGGGCTGTCAACAGCAGAGAGCAATGCCTGTTGCTGTCTCCCTGACCCTGTTGCCGGGCAGTACAGTTGTAATATGTCGCTGAGCACAGGCAGTACATCACTCTCAATGCATGCCTGTCTGATCTTGGTTTCTTCATAGGTAAGGTTCTGAAGTGCTGCTACTGCTGCCAGTGCTATGGCCGTATCAGCTGATGATCCACTGCTTGTGCTGCTGCCACTGCCACTGCTGGTGGTACTACTGCTGCTGCTGCCGCCACTGCTGTGGGTTGCAAGCAGGCTGATGAGGGGCTCAATCACACCTGTTGAGGACAACAGCAGACGCATGCTTGTGAGCAACTAACCAGTGCATATACACTTGCAGGTCACAGGCATCAAGGCTGTGAAACTCCTGGTGCAGGGCTTCTTGTGTGGATAAATTGGTATATGCAGGAGCTATGACTGATGATCCAAGAAAAAAACCAGCAGCAAATGTGAGCGTTGCTGCTCTTACATGGGAGGGTGGCTGGTGTTATCATTACACGTATCAACACCAGCCAATGTCCCACATGTGAGCAGCAGCTCTCACAATTGCTGTGTCAACAGAGAATGCCAAGGAAAGGCCGAGATAGTTCTATAGGCCACCCTGCCTTCGATTGCCCTCTGAATTACTCAGCCGCAGAGCACCCTTCTGCACTAGGAAACCGCCTTGCACAGTCATGGCAGAACAAGTCCTGCTGATCACCTGCTGATGTGAGTGAGCTGCACAGCGCCGGCTCCCATGCCAGCTTGGCCACCAAGTTCACTGCATTGACCACCACCTGCTGCTCAGAAGTCCCCAGACACTGCACCAGCTGCTGCATCACCCCATTACAAGCAGCAACAGCAGCACAGCCCTCAGAGTCCCACGCGATGTTGGACAGGCACCCTGCTGCAGCAGCAACCACCAGGCTGCTGCTGTGGTGCAGCAGGCTTGACAGGGCAGGTACCAAGCCGCTCACTGCTACTGCTGCTGTGCAGTGGTCAGGATCAACCACCAGATTCTGCAGGGCGAGTGACCCGTTCTCCATCACAGCAGACCCTGCAGGGCTGTCTTTACAACTTTCATCTCCTGCTGTTCTGCACAGTAATCCTGCCAACTTCTCTATGCCACCAGCTGCCGCAATCTGCTGCCGAATGTCCTTGCTGCATGCCAGCTGTTGCAGGGCCGCCGCAGCAGCTGCTTGCACTTCCTCACTGGGGGTATTGAGTGCGTTGATGAGGGCTGCCACTCCACCTGCTGCTGAAATCACTGCATGGGTCTGTCCAGATGCAGCAAGGCTGGCCAGACCATCTGCAACAGCAAACTATTTGTCCTTGGGATCCACACTGGGCAGCAATACCAACAGGCTATGGAACAGCAGCTTGGAGGACACTTGCAATGCAACCTGCCACTCTCAGTTTTACACAGCACTCATCCTCAATTTGTGATATGCTCAACTGGTGGTTGGTCTTCAGCACGAACTGACAGTGCCAGTAGCTTGGCTCAAGATACGTTGATAATTGAGCAATGCCGCATCAGCTTACCTGCAGCAGCTTCTTGCAGGGCTGCCTTGTCACTTCCCAGCAGCTGCACCAGCATGTCAACACCGCCAGCAGCAATGATATCAGCATGACTGGCTGGCTCCTTGCACACCTGCTGCAGTAAAGCCATGGCTTGGCCCAGCAGAGGCTCATCACCGCTGGCAGTGTTCATGATGAGAGAAATGATCACGGCTGCAGCTCCTGATGCCACCAAGACAGTCCTGTTACCTGGCATCTGCACCAATGCCTTCAAACAGCACAGAGCAGCTGCTGCAGTCGCTGATTGGCTGTAAGTGGTTGCATGAATATGCTGCTGCTGCAGCAGAGACAGCAGGGACAGCAGAAGTGGGATAGCTCCTGCAGCTGCCATCTGCTGCACTACCATCCCCCTTGAGGTGTTGTTATTCCTGCTGCTGTCACAAGTCAACTCTGCCAGTAGACTGGCCACCTGGTACAACAAGTCGAAGTCTGTGGTGCTTCCCAGCACCTGCACCGCTCCTTTAACTGCACCTGCCTCAATCAGCACAGACTGAGTGTCTGCGCTGCTGCAGCTGGCGGCCAAGTTACACAAGACCCCACTGGCAGCTTCCTGCTCAGACATGGGAATTGCAGCAGGACATGTTGCAGGATGAGCATGGCGACCAGCAGCTTACAACATGTGATCTCAATCCAACACCTTGGGCCCAATGCTCCTGCAATGTGGTAGGTTTTACAATGCAATGCACTAGGATCAGGCCATCGCTGCATTTGCTACTGCAAGACCCTGACCAGGTGAATTATCCTTACCTGAGTATCTGTGCAGCAGCTACCAGCCATCAGCTTGACAAGTGAAGGCACTGCTCCCGCCTCTATGACAGCACAGCAGTTGGATGAACTGCTGGTCAGACTTCTCAGTGATCCAACTGCAGCAGCTTGTCCCGCTGCGCTGCTGTCAGTCAGCATGTCACACAGGTGAGATATGTTGACCGCTGATGGTGTGACACACTGGGAGTCCCAGAACTTTGGCGAGGCAATGCGGCTGGTGCCGCTGCTGGCAGGGTACAGGCCATTGGATGGGTCACTGTAGCGCAAGGAGCAAAAGGCACATCAGGAGACAAGTCAGTACTCAGCAGCAGTCAATTGCGGAAGAATAACATGAAAGTAAGGTTCAAATTGTGGCGGCAAGTATGTTTCGGGCTGTAGCAGCTGCAAGGTGACCCACCAGTCATACCTGCTCAGCAAATGTCCAAGGTCTTGACTACTGCAAGATTCCAAGGGGCTGGTAGTAGTTCTTGTGATGCTGACAGGATTTGCCCCGATCAGTTGTGCAAGTTGTTCCTGAAAACTGAACAGCTGTGTTCCTAGCTGTTGCAGCTGAGCGCTCAGCCCGTCGTCGAGTTCCGAACCCCGTGTGTCGTGCAGTTGCAGGTCTGCTACAGCAGACTGAAGGTTGATCAGACCAGGGCTCAATTGCATGAGCGCATCGTCGTCCACTTTGATTTTCAGCAATGCCCTGTCTAAGGGCGTTTCTGTGGTGGTGGTCATGTCGTAGTGCCTTCGCGCAGGAGATATAGCGCAAGATATATGCAAGGTCACAACTCAGATTAGACAGCCGACACCTCCTTTGAAGAAACACCCTGCACCGGGCTGCATCGAGCATTTTGTATGAAAGTTGCTCGGGCACTTGTCATGTCTTCCAGGAAGTAGGAGTTTGTCTGACCCTCGTGAGTCAGTCACCAGGGAAACATGAGTGGTTCCCTTGTTCATGCACCTACCTGCTGAAAATAATTCTATAATATTGTGGTAATTTGTCTTCAAGCGTACAACAGCTGTAAAGGCGTGGATCTGCGGCAGCTGCCGCTCTGACGCGCACCGCACGAGGGAGTGGCAACACCTGCATTGCAAGCCACATTATGCAGGTTTGCCAACGTACTGTGTGCAGTACCAATGCTTAGTGCGCGCACTGCAGGTCCCATCCTGACGCACAGGCTTCCGTGCGCGCTTCCGCTCAAAACCGACTTCCTATGGTAGATGTTTCTGAAAGTCTCGAACTATCAACGTGTAAGTTGCGGATGTTTTGATGTCGTTCGTGGGCGTCCTAGTGCTCTGGATCCTGGTATTACCAGTGGTAACCTGTGGGCCTTCTGCGGGTAACCAATACATGCGGATGAGCTTGGATGCCACCATCCCTTGATGCATTTTCTACACCATGTCAATGGCCACCCATTATGATCAGAACCTCAATGATGGGCGTCTGGGAAAGAGCCATAATCACTGTGTGGAAGAAATATAGCCATGCAGCAAGTTGAAATGCTATGGCAAATGCGCTGTCATGCGTTGGGGGCGCCACCCTGACATGATGCTTGTGCCAAGAGCCATAATCAATGTATGTGCCAAATGCTAGCTGGGCCTGGCACAACTTCAAGTCCATGATGGGGAAGAAGATTGCGCAGCAGCAACACCATCAACAGACTAAACAACGCAAATATACATCCTCTTGAGTTGCAAAACCAAACATTCACAGGACCGCAACAGCCGCAGACCCTTGCAGATTGTTTGCCAGACATCAGCACCGATACCTCATTCACGATGATCAGAAGTCTTCCTGTTCCTACACCAGCACTTCAAGAAAAGCACCTAACGCCTGCGCCTGTTGCGCCTGGCCTGAGGTGGTGGCTCATCCACTTCTTCCCCTAACTCGGTGACATCATCCAGTACAATCTGCACTGTTGACAGCGGTTCGCTGTACTGACTGAGAGCACCACCTGCACCTGCCTGATCATCATCAGAGTCGGCACCTGTGTGATCTTCTGACTCAGCAGGATCATGACCTAACCCCAGACCCAACTCCAGGTCATCACCAACCTGGTCGGCTTCCTCCTGCTCCCCTTCTGCTTCCTCTCCCTGCTGGCTGTGATCCTGCTGCAGACTAGCATCCCCCTGCTGCTGCCACTGTCCACTGTAGACTGGCTCATCATCTTCATCATCTGTGGCAGCACCCAAGTCAATATCTGCTGCAACACCCCCATCTGCCATATCAATGTCAGCAGCCTCCTCCTGCTGCTCCTCCTCCTCAGACTCTGCCACAAGATTCTGCGGTGGTGTTGCCGCTGCTCCTGCTGCTGCCTTGCCACGTCTACCAACAGCACGACCAGCAGCAGCAGCCCATTGACTCTGGCTCTGCAATTGACTGCCGCCGCGCTGACTTTGTGACTGAGTCTCCAAGGGTCCTGCTTCTCCAGCAAACATGCGCAGTGCTGCCCTTGCTGACCGCGGGGATCTGGTTTTCTCTGACGCTGCTGCTGCTGCTGGTGATGCTGGCTGTCTACCCCGACTACGGCCTGCAACTGTGAGCAAGAGTGACAAAACCACAAGCAGCAGAAGACAAATCTGTCAGAGCCTGGAAGCACTTTGTCCTTGGTGAGCATGATGAGAATAACTAGGCCGAGAACTGTGAACCGCGATAATCAGTTGGCTAGAAGTTGACACTTCCCTAGATGCTTCCGATACCAGAAACGTGCAACCTAAAAACAGCCTGGCCTACGGATGCTCCAGAGTGACTCTAAGCGGAACTAAGTTATGGCGGAAATCTGGGGACTGCAGCCGTTGAAGCACAAGATGCTCATTTTACATCCTGGCCTTGGATAAACCGACAGCAGGCCGTCCGCCATAGCTGTCAACGTGACCAACCTGCTGGAGACTTGTGCTGTGAGTGCTGCTGTGCTTGCTCCTCATCCTCTTCACTGACATACTGCTCTTGCTGTGCTTGCTGCTCATCCTGCTGCTGTTGGCGGCCACGCCTTGGCTGCTGCCGCTTGCTCTGGGCTGCTGCTGCTGCTGCTGTCCCGCTTTTCTTCACATGCCAAGCACCACTGCTGTCAGACTGCTGCTGCTGCTCGTCAGAGTCCCAGTCGTCAACTTCCTCCTGCTGCTGTCGCCTAGTGCGCTTACGGCCGCCGACACCCTGCCGCTGTTGACCCTGTGAAGACCTTTCAGCAGTAGCTTTGCCCTTACCCCTGGCAGCACCACCTGCTGCGTCAACATCTGGAGACAGCTCCACATCGGCAGCGAACTTGATCCTGCTGCCACGACCTCGTTTCTTGCCGCTCTTTGTTGCAGCAGCAACAGCGCTGGTATTGGGTTGATCATCATCCTCTATCTCATCCTCAGGTTCTGCTGCTGCAGCTGCTTTCGCAGGAGTCTTCAGAACACCACGAGCAGGTTTCTTGCCCGCAGCACGGTCCTGCACAAACAACAGATAGCAAGGGAAGACATTTGGCAGACCAACTTTGCCAGATCTGCAGCTGCCACCCACAAAGTAAACAACAGCTGATGTGACACTGCAGACGCATGCGACCTAGGTTCACACTGGGCCACAAGCATAAACACTTGATGATTGGTGGGGTCACTTGACCAACTGGCAAATGAGACAGCACGACAATCTTTCGGAGCCCAATGTGTCTTCTGGCATACCTCCAGGCCCTTGATGTATGTGTTGAACATGTCGTATGCATCCCCATCATCACCAATCAGGTTCATCACATCGCTCCCAGCAGACAACTGCTGCTTCACTTCACCTACGACCCCCAGGCAGCAGCAACAGCATGCACAACAGTATTCACAAGCACGGTTATCATCGCCCCCTGGCTGCTGTTAAACATTTCCACCTGCACCTCAGATGTCTGCAGTGGTGCCAGATGTATTGGCAGTCACTCAGAGTCTTTGAGCCTGCAGACTGCTGCAATGGCCAGCAGTAATCAGCAACTCTTGTCCGCAAGTCACGGCAACATGTTAATACTCACAAGTCACCACAGGGCTGCCCTGCCCGCCAACCCACCTGCTACCCTCTCAGCCTCTTGTGGTGCCAACTTTGCTGTGAAGGGTGTCAGACATGCTGCCAGGAATGCTGCTCGGCTGCCAGGGGCTTCATACACCCAGGACAGGCCCTGACTGATCAGGGAGTGCAGCGGACCTTGTGACAGATTGTGACCTGCAGGGGAGAAGTCGGCTGCCCTATAAATCAGGTAACTTCCTTGCCCACCAATCACATCCTCTCTATAAGACTACAGGTGCCGTCTTCTTGTCTGGAAGGCCTCCATACAAGAAGATGGCAACTGTTTATTTATAGAGTATGCAGTCAGTCTATGCTCGATCCTCACTTAACCTGGTGAAAAGATTGACTGCTGTGAATGGGCCTGCACGTGCACCACAGACTGCAAATCCCTGATCAGCAGGCGATGTCGCTGCTGGCTCTGTGCAGCCATCCAGCAGCCGTGACTAACCTATGTACAGTCCTGCAATCTTATGAGCAACCCCGGCCAGGTGATCCCAGGTGGCGGTGTCCTCCTCTTGGCCTGCGTCTTCTGCATCTTCAAACATCTCTGTCAGTGCTGTCATGCAGATGGCAGGAAGCGCATCAGGACTGCTGGACTTGAGGTTCTGGAGCACTGCACGAACCAGTGCTGTCACCTGCGCACTCAGCAACACGCTCACACACTAAGAACCTGTGCTGGCATGATTGATGGCGTTTTCTTGCCTTTTGTTGAGCATCACAGTCAGCATACAGCACAAGTTTGCACATATGCTACAGCACTGACGCAATGCTGACATTTGAGTTTAGTGCACTCCATGCACAGAAGCAGACAAGCGCCTCCCCTCTCTTTCACCTGTGGTTCCCTTCCATCCAGCAATGTCACCAGTTTTGCCAGCATCCAGCTCAGCTGAGGCTCTGGCAGTGTCTTGTACAAGCACAACTTGCTCAATCCCCCCACAACGCTCATCTTCAGCTGAGCCAGACTGGCAGCAGCAGCTGAGAGCGCGTCATGCTTGGCAGCTTTCCGCTCACGACGAACAGCAGCATCTGCTCGCATCAGAAATAAGGGTTGATTGATGTCAGTTGTGACCTCAGCAGTAGCAGAGCTGCTGGTTGTGACGATGATATCAACGCACTCAAAAGAAGCTTCAAGTAGCAAGTGTAGGTCTGCTTGCACCTCCATGTGCAAACGTGTGACAATCATACAGGCAATGCCGGTCCCCACTTGCCTTCTAGGTCCCATCCCTCCAAGTCTGCTGTGCCACCTAATGCCACATCTTCATCTTCATCATTATCTGCATCAAGTGCCTCCAGATCAGGCCCCTCACGGTCCAGCACATCTACACAGTAGCGCCAGCATCTACAGGAGGTGCAGAAGGAGGAAGCCAAAACAGTCAGCGTGAAAAGAGTCAGGAGAGCCTGAACGACTGTTTAAATCAGATCATGTGGTGCGCTGCAGCAGTAGACCGTGTCTTGATGGCAGCTGGACTGAGCACAGCTGGCAACTGTGCAATAAGCCACCGCTCAACATAGTTGTCCAGTGACCTCCTTTTCCTCACATGATATTTCTTGATATGGCAATTGTGTCAGAGTCATATTACAAGTGTTTATGCAGCATCCAATCAACCAGTACCAACCTCTCAAGCAGGCTCCTGCTGGGTGCGATTCGCTCCACACTATCTACTGCATCATGGTCCTCCTGGAGCGCTGCAGCCAACCCACCCCCAACAAACATGATGTCCATCAGCAGCTGTGCAGCCTGATCCTGCACTGTCAGAATACCAGCAGACACCTGATTTGCCAGGTCAGCAGGTACCTCCTGACTCTCCCAACTCCCAAGACCCCACGATCTCCCTTTCAGCAGCCGCTGTGGTGTGATCAGCTGCTCAGAGCCCATGCTGTCCATCAAAGCCTCCAGTACCCTGATGAAAGCACTGCGGTTTTGTATGTATGTGCCAAGGCTGCCGTGTTTCTCAAGCACTGCTACTTGCTGCCACAGGAGTGACATGCTGGTGACTTGCAGGAGCACACTGGTGATCTCAGCACCCAGCTCGCGGCCTTCAAGGCTGTGTTGCAGCAGAGTCTGCAGGGACATCAAGGGCAAGGAGACCAAGAGTTTCAATGAATACATGCATATCCAAACACCCAACATAGACAGCAAAGTCAGCTGATACCCAGTTATCTACAACCAGCTTTTGTGAAGTGTAGGAATCGTATGCCTGATGTTGTCATACATGTCTCATTGCTCAAAGCACCAGCTGTGACAGCTTTGTTGGCAGGAATTCGGTCAAGCAGGTAATTAGACTGTGATTGTCGTACACTCTGGACCAGACATGGGCAGGCTTACACATCGTGTATGAATCGATTAACACCCATGTGCAACCATCATACACATCAGTGTAAACCTGAGTGATGTGCCCAGACAGCGTAGCACACACCCGAGATCTCACTCCAAAGCACACAACAGACAGACAACTGGTATACGGGACAGATAAACATACTTGGCAGGCTTGAGCCAGCTCCTTGTCCTTTGACAGTTCATCTGCTCCAGCAGCCATCAGCGCATGGCACCTCCTGAGGCTGGTCAGCAGGCTCAGCAGTGCATCAGGCGCATCACCAGGGCATTCTGCTAGGTCAGCAACACCCTCAGCCAGTTGGGCAGGCTTCAGGCGGGATACTGCTGCTGCAGCAGCCGATAGCTTGCTGGAGCTGGTGCTGCTGCTGGTGTGGAGGACTTGCATGCCAATCTCCTGCAGCGGCACAGCAGCAGCATAGTGATGAGAACCATGATTGCAAAAATTTTGATGTGATGATGATTAAAGCAGAGGTGGAAAACCTGTAACAACAATTGATCCGTTGATAGACAGATCAGCAAACCGCTGGATGCGTTTGAATCGATGCTGCTGCGCACTCAGACGACACTATCCACACCTGCAGAGCAGCTGGTCCTTCCTTGCTGGCGTGTGCCAGTGTGGCTGCAGCCTCCACCAGCAGCTCCTGCAGGCTGTGGCGATGCAGCAGCCCATCTATCTGCTGCAGCAGGGCCCTGTAGCTGTCAGCCTGGCCTCTCAGGGAAAACAGCTCCAGTCGCATCAGCCTGGGGACAGCCAGCAGTGGAGCAACCTGCAGCAGCGCAGCACATGTGAGGCAGGACCTCAGCAGACGCCCAGTGTTCTATAATTGCCTGGGCAGCGCTCCCCAATTGAAGATGACGTTTGCAGTCCAACATGCTGATGATGTCAAATTGGGCATGAAGAGTCTCTGAAGGCGGGGCCTGAACAGAGAACTTTGCGCCAGGCACTGGTCATGGACCAAGCTGGACCACAAGTGCCAAGCCGGCCAGCAACACCCTTGCAAGATTGAGATATTATCAACAGCACTCACCACATGCGGCTCAGACTGGAACTGCCTGAGCAAGGCAGGCAGCCTCTGCATCAGCGCAACTGTTGCCTCCTGTTGAGCCTCCTCATCAATGGCAGCAGAAGCATCTGCTGCTGCCGCTGCTCTAGGCCGGCCAAAGCGTCCTTTGCGGGGATGCAGGGCTCCAACACTGACAATGTGCCTACAAGGGTGCAGAACGACGATACAAAGCTGCATTGTATTGTGATGCACCCCTGATATTAATAGTAAAAGACAACACCGCGCTGAATTGCTGCAGCATCAAAGTGACTGTGGGCTGCTGCTACTTGCTACTATAGTATACCTTCCTAGTACTCAGAAGGTAGTACCTTAAAAGACCTTTGGCCAGGGCGTTGCAGCTAACATGTGTGCATAAAGCATGTGGCTAGCTGTTGATCAAGTGGTGCATGACTTTTGGAAAATGATGCACCACCTGATCAGCAGCTAGCCACATGCTTTATGCAACCATACTGCAGTGACAACCATGCAGACCATGCGCTTTTCTGGCCATAAAGCACTTAAACGTCAAGCAAGTCACTGAAGTCAATGAAGTCAATGAAGTCTGTACTGATTGTACAGGGCACGTCAGTGTCAAGCGTGACATCCAGCTCGTTGTACCTTTTGACTGCTGCTGCCAGCACTGCTGCCAGATGCGCATTGCCCAGCCTCCCCCTAAGCTCAATCGACCCTTCATCTGCCAGCTGGTCAGCAAGGCCACTGATATCACTCAAAACCTCTGACATCTGATCCCAAAGTGCATCCACCAGGCTCCATACCATTGCAGCTGGGAGGATTGGTAGGGTTGAGCCGCCAGTGGCAGCAGCAGCACTCTGAGAGGAGAGTAAGCTTGCACGTTTGTCTGCAACCATGAGACCCCCTCCCTGCAAAGGCAGCAGCAGCGGCAGAAGAGTAGTTTTGATCGTGCCATGGCCGTCCACTGCCATCATCTGACCTTCTGGTAGTGAACCTGCTTGCAGGACCCACTTTCAAGTTACCCAAGGATGATGTGGTCTTCGTGTCACCAGCGCACAAGAGAAGATGTGCCACATCACACAAGTCAGACATCATCACACACAGCATCCCACTCACATCTGGATCATTCAGCGCCAGTCGAGCCATGACAGCCAGCAGTCCAGCCACCTTGAGCTTGCCACTGTCCTCAAGGATATCAGCAGCAGCAGCAGCTACTGCAGCTGCAGCAGGCTGGCTAGCGCCACCAGATTTGGCCTTGCTGGGCTTGCCTTTCTGCCCCTTGGAGGTCTTACCAACAGGCTGATGGTCACTTGTGTGGGCATCAGCTGCAATAGCCTGCATGAATATCAGACACCCTTAAAAAGACGTCATCCTGCTGCAGGCTGTTGTGCACACGCCCTAACTCAATTCAGTGACATCCTACTGACACTTGACCTCCCATCTGCACAAATTGCAGTGCTGGTACCACTCCCAAGCTGCAGTGCTGTCCAGGGCTGCTTTTCTGAGCTGTTGACGTCAGCAGCAGCAGCCTGCCTCACCTGCAACTGCTCTTTTGCCTCTTCAAGTGCATCCCTGCCTTGATTTGGCAGCAGCTGCACAACCAAGCCTGCTGCTGCATGACGCAGCGATGCGTTGGGAAGCGTCAAGAAGCCATACACTCCAGAAACATTCTGCACAGTGCACAAGTACTTTAGTGGCAGCATCTCAGCAGTATCAGCAGGAAGTATGCTGCCCCAGGGACAGCCATGCCATAGCCGACAGCATGTCAGTACGAGCAATCATTGTCAGTGTAACCCTTGCAGGGTTTTGGTTGCTGAAACAACCTGCTGCAAAGGAATTCTCTGCGCCTTGGCCCACCTTCTCCTTGATGATCTTGTAAGCCACCAAACGTGCCAGCACCTGCAGCCCTGCTGCTGCCACGCCCTCATCAACATCATACATTAGCTCAGTGAAGCGGCCAGTGAAGCGATTGGTAAAGTCTTGGAGTCGAGGAATGTTGTCACTGCAGTGGCAAGGAAGGCAGTCAAGGCCGGGGTGTAAGGATCACTGGGCACAATGCAGAGCTTTAAGGAGCCAACAACCCCCCGCTGGCTTGGGATGGGTATGCTCAGCATCTAGTACCTGCTGGCTAGCCAGGCAACACCAGCTCTAAACGTGTTGTATTGTTGCTGGCCGGCCAACTGAGCGGTCACTGATACGGTATCGCTTCTCACCTGTTGCTGTACAGCTTATCCAGTGCTGACAGTGCCTTGGCTCTCACCAGAGGACCCTTGTCACTGAGTGCCCAGGCCAGGTACTTGAGGTAAGTGTCAGCCAGAAACTCTGTGGGCAGCGCAACCACCCAGGTGCCAATGGACTCAATGACAATGGCACGGATCTCATCAGACACATCCCTGTGGGTGAAAGGATACAGGTCAACATAAGGGAGGTGTATGTTTAGTTGACCACCTGGGAAAGAACCTGGATAAAGATTAAGGAACACTGTTTGCTGTGAAGTAGCGAGCTGTAGAAACTTCAAGCAAAGAGCATAGCCAGACATGGTCCAGGTACACACTTTGCATGGTATTGCCTGAAGGCAGGTACACCTCTTCAGGCAGCACCATGCAAGGGGTGCACCTGGACCATGTCCACCCACCCTCCCAC
>JABEVS010000244.1:0-37088 GCA_018290735.1 Coelastrella sp. MACC-549 | reverse complement strand
CCCTCCCACCCTTGATGCACAGTGTATCAATGCACCCCAACTAGTGTGGTATCCAACATTGCACACCAGTATCTCCAGACACTTCATAGTGATGAGCTTTAAATGTACAGAATCCCCTCGGGCTTGCAGATGGGACATGAGAGTGAAAAGAATATAAGCAACCGGAGCACCTGATCCAGTCCTTTCGCTGCTGCTAAACTGATGCATATTGTACACCAGTTGAGCCAGCTCTGCATCAACATGACATGCAATGATCAGCAGTGCATCACCAACCTGAATCGGTGGCTGAAAACTCCAGTGAATGTGACAGTCCTGAAGTTGCGCAAGTCCTCCACTCGGTTGTGGCAGCGCTCAACAGTGCGCTTGAGAGCAGAAACCACCTCACGACTGGGCTGCAGGATAGGACCAGGGAAGAGCACATTGGAGACCATGGTCAGACAGATGAAACACACAGACACGCCCACGCATGACTTGTCGCAGCTGCACAGGTAAGTATGTAGGTCATTTCACGGTCGGAGCAATTGGAACCCGCATCAGCGCTCACAATCAGGCAATTTGCAGGATAGCAGCGATTGACACTGCATCATCAGCTGTCTGACAGGCCCATGACCCCCTCTTTCACCTTCTTTTTCTTTTCCTCCGCGTCAAGCTGAAACTTTGCCAGCTCTCTGCTCTCAGTGAGGCCAGCAGACACTGTGATCCAAGTGCTGATCAACTGAGCTGCTGTGAGAGTGGCAGCATAGCGAAAACCACGCACAACAGAGCTGCGTGACGACAGCAGAAACAGCAGCGAACAGGCGATGCCACATTATGCCAGCACTCAGAACTCGACCTACTGACATCCTGCATGAACATGTATCTGGCCAAGTGACTGGATGCCAGGTATGCTTGCACGTACCAGGACAAAGGCATCACAGATTGAGATTGATCGAGCCTCAAAGGCTGCCGCAGACAACAGAGAAACATCCAATGACACTCACATGCTTAGTGCAGTAACCAGCCGGCACAGCTTTTCATTGAGCTCAAAATCATCAAACAGAAGGTCTGCTGCTGCCAGTTGCCGCAGTGCTTTGTCCCAGAACAGCCGGTAGTGCTCAGCCAACAAGCGGCCAGCACGGCTGTTGTGCAGCACATCCACACCACCCTCCTACGGCACGGACAGCAGGAGACACCAACATAAACTTTCATAGAGCTTCACCAACTTGAGCTGTGGCCATGAGATTTGCTGCTGACAGCCATCTGGCCCACTGCGGCGTGCAATCCAGGAGCAAATCAGCGCAGCCCATAGCTGGCAGGTGAGCACTGCTGATAGTGCACCAATTGCTGTGCCCTTCGCCATTTGATGATGGTCCTGTGCTGATTTGCCAGTATGCTGACGAAACTCAGTCATGATCCAATGTAGTGACCCTGTCAACAGCCATTTCCAACTCCCAGACTGTACAATGGGGATGTTACACATGAAAATTTTTTGTACAATGCTGCTGACCTACCTGCACTACTGTATTCGTGAGCCTTGCAGCCAGCTGGTCCACCTCGCCGCCCTCAGCATCAGTCTCAGTCAACTCCACATCACAGCCACAAACCTGCAGCAATAACAGTTAAATGCAAACTTTGCATCCCATATGGTAGCAGACCTTTTCAACCTTCCTGTGCCTCCTCACGGGAGTCGGCATGCATGGAGCACAGGCAGCAGCATGGGTGCAAGCATACCTCAGTGTGCTGCAGTATACTTGCAGCATTCACACCTGGACCTGGGATCCTCTGTTACTCTGGAATAGGTGCAAATGCAGGCATTGCACTGCGATCTGTACATCTGGGCACCTGCAAGTGCTCTGTTGCTGCTCAAAGTGCTACCACTACTGCTGATCCTGGCATGCACCCAGCCAATGCAGCTGGAGCAGGGCTGGTAGTCCTGAATGGCTCGACCAGCTTGGATACCAAGTCACTGAGGTAAACATGTAGTCTGCTTGCCACAGCCTGAAGCACCAAAACTGCCTCAGCGTCTGCCACTGTTGCGACACTCATAATCACGCACCTTGACCAGCAGGGTCATGAGTTCCGCTGCAGCTGCTGCTCTGTTGTGTCTGTAACGCTCAACCCACTCCTGAGAAGCAGCAGCAATTCAACCGCGAGTAAGTAACATTTAGAGGCACAGGCAGTGTGTGCTTTATACAGTAACTGTACTTAGCAACTGCTGAAGGTATGTGACTCGGCATGTTGGTGTGTGCAGTATTTCCAGTAGAATAGGGGCAATCTGGCTGCTTTTGATAGTTGCTGAAGCTAATGTGATGCATCTAAAGCTGCCATGTCGGCGGTTTATTGCCATTGCCGCTGAAGCCGAGCCCCTGCTGCTGGAACAGCGAGCGCACCCACCTTCACAGCATTGTCAATCGAATTGCTGTGCTTCATGATGATTTCTGCAAGTGATCAACAATGTCAGTTGCTCGTCTCAATGCTGCACCAGTAGCTACAGCCACAACAGCCAGGACCTCTTCACTCACCCAACAGACTCAAGTCGTGCAGGTCGATACGAGCAGCCGCACCCTTCTGCCGCTTGCGTGATACTGGAGCTGCATTAGGGTCGGTGTTTTGTTCTCCTTTTGCTGCCTACAGGAAACAAGATGTGGCGAGGGAGTAAAAGCTGTCAACCTGCCAGAATGCACAGCAGAGACAGCATGTTTGGCGCCTTGACAGCATGCAGTACCTTGCGTTTTGAACCAACGGCTGCTGGCTTCTTCAGGTCATCGTCAGAATCATCCCAGCCATCCTCTCTGCAAATTCGAGGTGGTAAGCGCTGTCGTGATACGACACAGAGCAGCATGCTGTGGGCCAAAATGTGCTCACTCGTCGCTCAAGTCCCGCATATTCTTATTTGCCGCAGAAGTGATGCGATTACTGCGTCTTGCAGCAGCAGCCATGTTGTTCTCGTGCAAGGCAAACTCCTAGATGCAAGTTGTGTCATACGCTGTAATGTTGAAAAGAGCCCGCAAACCATTAACAAAATGTACAGAGGTATGGGTTTACCACCAAGAAATCGGCAGGGTGTTCAAACCCTGGCAGCAGGCCTGAAAGCTGTGTGTTATTTCGGTTCTTTCGAATATTTAGTCGCTACCAGACTTGATCGCTATACGCCTAATTGCACTGTGGCATGCGTATATGTTGGATGCAATCAAAGAGGCGGCCACTATCAGCACAGCACGTGCTTAGCAGTGCCGGAAAATGGAGTGCCA
Organism: Coelastrella sp. MACC-549; assembly: GCA_018290735.1. NCBI lineage: Eukaryota > Viridiplantae > Chlorophyta > Chlorophyceae > Sphaeropleales > Scenedesmaceae > Coelastrella > Coelastrella sp. MACC-549. The sequence goes on along the minus strand of JABEVS010000244.1, from coordinate 33,858 downwards.
GTCGACAGTCGTCTGTGTGAGGCTGAGGCCTGCAAGTCGTAAAGAAACAGGCGTCCGGTGTGTAAAGCCCGAAGGAGACAATTGCATGCGCTTCACAAACCCGGATAAGAGCATCACTGCGTACCCATACGACAAGGTTTACGGTACGTAGGAATGGGCTGTTCACAGAATGAGGCAGGTGTATGTATAGTAGGATCTTCATTCCGTTGTCTCTGTGTGCATTGCGACACGCTCCAGGTGTCTGGAGGCGTTGGCAGCATACGCAGCTACCCAGATGGGGACAGCCATTTGCCGTATCAAGCAGCAAGCTATGATGACCAGTAGTACATGCAGATCCCGAGTTTTGACCAGGGATAGGTGTCACAGCCGCAATGAGACAGTATGCTTGCTGCGCTACTGTCTCATGCTAGGGCTGAGCATGTAGAGCGCAGTCCAGCAATGAAGTCTCACTTTTAGTGACACATAACGGTACTGCGTGGTGACAAAAAAGCATCAAGTCTGAGTTTTAATCTTGTGCATGACTGCAGGAGAGGATGTTACACAAGAGCAGGTGTTTGAGGACTGCAAGCACATTGTCACGTCTGTGCTGAATGGCTTCAATGGTACCATCCTGGCATATGGGCAGACAGGCAGTGGCAAGACCCATACATTAATCGTGAGGGACAAAAGCGCTGACCACAAGCCTGCATGTTTGTGCTGCACGGGCATTGTCATTTGTGCCATGACATCCTGCAAGTGCAGCTGCTGCATCCGCATGCTGCAATGCATATCATGCAGCTGCAGACTCTGCATGACTCAGTGGCAAGCAGGGTAGGTAGTATGCCACAGCGCTAGCACATAGTGCAGGGACTTCCGCAGCCCATCCAGTTCCTTGCGCTGCTCAGCTATCTGGTTGCTGTCTGTCTGTACGTATCTGCTGCTGGCATGACTTCCAACAGGGCAGCGTCATGGAGCCCTCCTTGAGAGGTATGGTCCCTAGAGCTGTGCAAGCGCTCGACCAGGGCATTGCTGCTGACACCAGTGGCGCCGAGTACGAGGTAAATGGTCCCCAACAATATAATAGGCAGAGCACATATGCCATATACAGAGTTTGGCAATGTGTCACAGCTCCGGCAGTAAGCTTGCACATCAGGTGCACTGCAACGCACTATCACAGATGGTATCGCCGGTATGTAGCAGCGCTTGAGCTTCGTAACAAATGCCATGCTGAGCAATTTGAACACTTGCTGAGCACAAAACCGTAGCGCATTGGCACACAATCCTCTGCATGCTGTTTCTCCTGTGTGTGCTAGGTTCGCATCTCTGTTGTTGAGACGTATTGCGAGCGCATCAGAGATCTACTGGATCCCAACAGGGATAACCTGCAGGTCAAGCAGGATGCAGCAGGAGCCATCTTTATTGAAGGTACGTGACCCGCCCTTCTCTGCTCACCAGATGGCAATGATTGCCCTGATGCAGTGCCAGCTAACCAGTATGGCGGCAGCTGTCCTTGCCAATACTGGGCAGTTTAGATGGTCCAAGTTGATCTGTGACATGCAAGCATGTACGTATGTATGATGAGTTTCAATGGCTGGTGGTGTAAGCCAAGACTTTGAAGCTGCTTGTACAAACCAAGACACTGTATTTAACCTACTGCTGCTGTCCACAGCACATTCCTGCAAGGCTCGCTGCAACTGCAGGAGCTGTGATGCTGCAGACACTGTATGCCATTCATGAATTCAAGTGTTTCCTGCATCTCCAGGTGCTCTTGAGGCTCAAGTTGGCAGTGAGGAGCAGCTTGTCGGTGTCATGAACACAGGACTGGCAGCAAGAACAGTAGCAGGTGAGCTTGTCTATGTTGCAAGCACGCTGGTTGCAGCCTATAACACTGCTCTGGCATACGTTCTTGATATCATCAGCAGTGCTGTCATCCGTAACACTCATGACACCACTATAAAGAATGTCTGCCAGCAGGGGCACGAACAAAACTCTATGCACGTGCCAGGGCGGTGCTGGGGTAAGGTCTTGCGCGGGGAAGACCGATTGGACTCTTGGTGTGCCATAAGGCATGCAGTGAAAGATTGTCATTACAGTCAAGTGACTGCTTCTATACGAGCAAGTAACTCACCACTGGTGCACATCACCTGCTGGTCTCCAACTAAATGAGGGCACTGCAACAAGAGATCAACACATTCAAACTCAATATAACAGGGGGCCGACAAGGCACAGACTCACTTTGCATGGCAACATGCCGGCTAAAACCAATCTATGCTGAGTAGCCAGTAGCATAATCAAGCATTACGTGATTCTTTGCCCTCACAAGAGTAGCCAGTAAGTATGCTAATGGCTACCCTGCATGGTTTGTGTTGGTGCACCAACAGCACCAACATCAAAATGCAGCTGAACAGTTGCGTGATGTGGTTCTTTAAGGACTTATCAATACACAGCTACATAATCCAGTTACACAAAACTACTTCCTGCAGCGGCAGCCGCTATAGTGAATGTGACAGGATCATAGCCACTCCACTACCAACCATCCGTCGCTGTGTTGCTAGCAGACCCAAACATGCTGGCCCAGTCAAACAAGCTGCTGCGCCTGCTGGCAGTCCCCTGCCCACCAGCACTGCTGCCCCTAGCACGGTCAACCTGATTGCTGCTAATCTTGCCCATCAAACTCCGAGTCTGGTTGGCAGGTTCAACAGCAACCATTCCCCTTGTGGATCTTTCATCCAGACACACCTGCGGCCATCAGGGTGTCAGCACACCTGGTGTCGCTCACAAACACGACATCAATATTAAGAACTTGGGCAGCGGCAGCATGATTAAGACTTTATACACATGCCAGGGCGGTGCTAGGGTAAGGTCTTGCATGAGCAATCTTTCCGTCTTGCAAGACGAGTCATTTGACTGATTGGACTCTGGGTGTGCCATAAGGCATGTAGTGACAGCTTGTCATGCACATCACATACCTGATCATATCCCAGCAAACAAATAACCACTAATGCACATCACCTGCTGGTAGTACTCAGTACTCCCAGCAGGTGAGGTGAATCGATGACATCAGTAGTTATTTTGTGCCCGGTGCACATCATCTGCTGGCCTCCAACAACGTGAAGAGCATTGCAGGCATTGCAACAAGAGACCAACACAATCAAGCTCAAGTAATCCACTCCTGACCGGGGGCCGACAAGTCACAGATCCAGCTTACATGGCAGCGTGCCAGCCCAAACCCCTTTGCTTATTAGCAACTGACTATTACTATAGTCGGTACTTTGCAGTCATAGCAATTCTGCCAGTGCATATAGTATCGGCCCCGCGCCTCAAATGCATCCGGTGGATTCGAGTTACTTTCAGACAAGGCAAACAATTAGTTACATAATGGTCAACCAGTAATTTATCTCTGGAATATCACCAGCTACTGGCCAATCACTTGAGGGCACAGCATCACCAACAGCGCCAATCTCAGGTTCTGAGGGTCCAAGTTGGTCCTAGACCAGCTCGGAGCCAGCAGTTGGCAACTTGTCAGTGCATTAATCTGCCTGAAACATCTGTTGTTTTGTAACAATTGAACCTCAGTGTATAGCAATGCAGTTTCACCCGAGGCTTGCAGAACAAGGAAATACATTAAGCAGCATTTTGACAGCGCCAAATATAGGGGTTGCAGAATTCGTTCGAGAGTAATGACTGGACCCAGTTCAGAGGTAGCTTTTTGAAGCCCCGATCCGCCTTTTACCAGCTACCAGATCACAGGTCATTGCATAGAATGACGACTTACCACTGATTGCAGTTGATGATAGGCTGATGCGCGCCCAGCGCATGCTCAGACATGGGTCACGGTGCAGCAGTACACGTTGGCTGACAAAGGCAGCCCTACGGTGGCAGCTGCACGAAGGCTCCCAGCTGCTGCATACAGAATAAAACCGTTAAACTTAATCATTATAAGTTTATTTCTCGTCACTGCTGTGCCAAGGTGGCCAAGCGCGGGTGTCACTTCGCCCAACCTGCTGCTGTACAGGCAGAGGGACAGTGCGCAGCAGGATGCGGTGCTTTGCGAAAACGGGCTTGCGGATCAGTTTGATTACGTATCCAAAGTATGTGCATGTGATCTGGCCTGAGTCCGCTGCCCATGTAACAAGAACCTGATTTACTACCTTCACCCTTGCATGTGGCACATCACCTCCTTAACACTAGTCACTAGAGTATAGTATACTCTGTCTAAAAAGCTCAGAAAGTTTCCAAGGAATTCCTGCAAACCTGGGATACTCCAAAAATACCTCTCATCTTCAATCTATCTCATGTGTGATTTATTTAATGGGGCACGTTTGGGATTGACCATACACCATTTGCAGGCACCACCTCCGTCTGCCTTGGGGCTGTGTTGCCACCTGTCCCTGACTATTACCAAATGATGATACTCCCAGTCTGAAGCGCAACAGACTCAAATGATGTAATGGTGTGATCATGGTATTCTGTGTAACATAATGCGCTGCAGTATAGATATCTGATGACACCTATGCACAAAAAGCTGGCTCAAGACCATTTTCCTTTCTCAGGCCACAAGGTGCACTAGTCCACCGCCACTATTTCCCATGCTGACAGCACCTGATCTTGTTCAACAACCTGCAGCAAGTGGCACTCCCCATTTCTCATGACAGACCTCAAGTCAGACTCATAACCCGGTACACACAGTTTCAGCATCTTGACAACATCTGCACACCATGCATGACATCTGAGTTAGCCTGACTCAGATGCAAATGCCATGCGCAAATCAGCAGTGAATGCTGGCTGATGAGTCTGTTTCATCAACCAGATTATGGAACAGACTTATCACTAGTGGTGTAAACTGGTTTGCACAATAGTAATGTGCAAACCAGTTTACACCACTAGTGATAAGTCTCATAGTATGGAAGAGACCTGTATGTACAGGTCTAAGATAATCCAGTGCAGACGGTCTGCAGCAGTCATAATCGTAGTACACTACATTACGTCTGCACTGGATGCGTACACGATCCAAAACTTGGCCCAGGGCCCCTTCATTAACAGCCAACAGACCCAAACATGCTGGCCCAGTCAAACAAGCTGCTGCGCCTGCTGGCAGTCCCCTGCCCACCAGCACTACTCCCCCTAGCACGGTCAACCTGGTTGCTGCTCATCTTGCCCAACAGATTCCTGCACATGCTCTTGGCCCGAGTGGCAATCAGCTTGAGACTGTTGGTCTTCAACAGCCTCTGGTCCTTGTTGCGCTTGCCAAGCGCATAAGTTTTGGGCTGTGGGCCTACTGCCACCTGGCAGCACACCTCACCTAAGTCATTGTCAGCAGTTCTTTCCAAGCACTGCTGCTCCTCTGTCTGAGAGTCGTCTGCACTTTGTTTGGCGCACATCTCCCACTCAGTCTGCAGCGCCATCAGCTTGGCTGTCAGTGCCTGGGCCAGCCGCGCCCGCTCAACTAGGTTATGCTGATACCTGTGCAGCCTCTCCACTTTGTCAGATAGTGTTGTCTTCTCCTCCCTGAGGAGCAATACCTCCTTTTCCATACTGTCAAGGTCTTTCTTTGCATCAATGGTTATCTGAAGCTTCTCCTGCAGAAGCATCAGCAGTGCAAGCACAACAGTGCTCAGATGTGTACAGCCAGCTGTAGACAGTATGAAGACAACCTGCACGGTCCACTTGCAGGTTGCGGCAACAGCTCTGGCACACCAAACAACTCTGCTGATAATTAAGGCATCAGTTTTCTGTTGGCCGACCTGTCCAGGCGCCTGTCTGTGGAGATTGCTTCATAAACGCCTGGACAGATCGGCCAGCAGAATCATTCAGCAGCAGAGCAGATGAGCACACATACAGTCATATAATGCTCAAACAACAAGTGGATGCGATCATGTTTGCCAGTGATCGACTAAGCCAGGAAGTTTACCTCGCACTCCTGCTTCAGGGTGGCAAGCTCTTTTTGAGCAGCTTCCTCCTGCCATCTGAAGTTGTCTAGGTATACTGTAACCCTGACCACTTGCTGCTGCACCTCCTTGAGTTTGTGCTCCTCGCGCTGCAGCAGAAATCCCAGGGTTGATATATCTACTTTTATTCTGATGACAACAATTCAGTGACACGTTCAAGTGAAACTTTCTGATATGTCGTCATCGGATGACATCTGACTCAGATGTCTCACATCGGATGAGTGAGGCATTATCACAATTCCACAGGATGTCTCGCGGGGTTGGGCCAACCAGTATCAACAGAGTGGTTATCTGATGTTGCAACTTGCTTGAAGACATAGTGTACATGACCTTCAGTTGTCAGGGGCCAGAGTCCATGGGCAGGGGGGGAGAGGGATGATGCAACGTACCTGAGATGCTGCACACAATGCTTCTTGCTTCTGCTTCTGCTTCTTGCAGTGGGCCTTCAACTCCTGCAGCTTTTTCCTTTGCCCCTGTAGTGCAGCAGCAGCAGTGCACCCAGTTGTATACTCATATTTGGCAAAACCGGTGACCTTCAGATTGCTCTGCCCAAAGGCAACTGCACTACAGGCTAAAGCAATTGACGCTGCACTGTATGCTGGCAGCAGATGCAACAAATGTTGCAGCTGTCTTCAGCTCTGAAGGAAAGAGGGAAGGGTACCCTTCCCAGCCGCAAGGCCCTTGGGAGAAGTATTTGGTGTCTCAGCTCTGATGACATGCAGGTTAGCGCATAGTTTCCTTGCATTTGCCGTTTGTCCAAATTTCCAGTATGTACTATGTATAAACCGTATAGACAGTATCAGAGCACGATACTGTGCATAGAATAGGGCTGCAACATCTGACTATAGTCTAGGTATACACCTCACCTGTATCTTATTGTAGTTTTGGTGTATTTGCACCTCTTGTGCATGCAGCACCCTTTCGTTTTCTTCAATCTGCAAACATATGAACCACTTTCAGCAAGCTGGCCAGCTCATGAGCAAACTTACGCCAGGCCGGTTGTGGCGTGGGTGCGTGCGCGGGAGGTACCGTAAGCATGCGGTTGCTCTATGCAGCGCTGGAGCTGATGACACGAGAAAGCTGTTGCTTGTCCCGTAACAATGCTCTGGTCCCAAAGAACTGCTTGAATGGGCCCCAAGGAACTGCTCACCTTGGGCATTGCCCGGCTTGTCAAGCCATCCATCGTCCTTCTCAAGAGATTCATCTTCTGTACATGATTCTTGAAATACGGGTCTCTCAAGCCCGCAGGGCTATCGAGCGAGCATGCCAGCCCAAGAACTCCCGCCTTGCCTTGCATTGCGTATGGAAACTGCTTTGGAAGTGATCACTCCAAAAGTTATAGTTTTTGACAATATAACATGAACGTAATATTGCGCACAAGCTCCTACCTATGCAAATGTGTTGACGGGGACAGCCTGAACAGCTCAGTTAGTAACATTGGTACGGGCACGGGCAATGGAACGAAGCTATACGATGTTCACTGTACTAAACCAATCCTCATCGTGATGAGCGCAAGTGGTCTCCGGACCACTTGCTTCATAGCCATTACGGTTGTCGGGGTCACCGCAGCTTCAACCCATGCATATGGTTGGTCTGGCCAGCTTCTTGCGTGACATTGCTAGATAGTTTGCACTACTAGTAGCTACGTTGTTGATAACCAACCTACACTCTCTGTCCTGCAAACACCGGGTAGTATGTTAGCTGGGCCGCCTGTTGTATCTGTTCCCAGCAGTGCAGTGTGCTAGCTAGCTAGCTGGTGCCATTTTCAACACCACTGGCTGGCAGCCAGCAAATGCAGGTGGCAAGGCCACTGCATTTAAAGATGGCCCTAATGTGTGAACTGCATCTGCCAGCAGCTCATTTGCAGCAGAATGCCAGAGGCAGGATCCCAACACCTTCAAGCGAAGCTGGCAAGTGCAGACATGCTTATAGTGACTAGCTATCAACTGATGAATATATACAGGTGACTCGTGCATGTCCTGAAGAGCATGGCAGCCATAATCTGATGGACTTTCTTTGTTGCTGCTGCTTGTCTTGAAGTGTGTAGGGTATCTAAGTTTTTTGTTGCTGCTGCTGCTGCTGCTGCTGCTTTTCAATCTGTTAACAGCAACCAGCATGAATGAGCAGAGCAGCCGCTCGCACTGCATTGTCACAGTGACGGTTGAAAAGACTTGCCTCGATGGCTCAGTGCTGGTAGGCAAGCTCAAAATGGTGGACTTGGCTGGAAGGTCAGCGGACTCTGTTATAGTCATCAAAAAACCCAGCCTCTTTGTACCATTTTGCATGGTGCGAGTGATCTTAAGTGACAGTGCATTGCTCCTGTGGCAAGCAGCAAAAACAGCCTGATGACCAATGAAAGTGCAAATTCAGCTGCTTGCAAGTATTGCTGTCTGCCAAAGCAAGCAAGTTTGCTCACCGCTTGAGCGGTGCACCGTGCACGGTGCATGAATGAGCAGAGCAGCCGCTCGCACTGCATTGTCACAGTGACGGTTGAAAAGACTTGCCTCGATGGCTCAGTGCTGGTAGGCAAGCTCAAAATGGTGGACTTTGCTGGAAGGTCAGCGGTCTCTGTTATAGTCATCAAAAAACCCAGCCTCTTTGTACCATTTTGCATGGTGCGAGTGAGCTTAAGTGACAGTGCATTGCTCCTGTGGCAAGCAGCAAAAACAGCCTGATGACCAATGAAAGTGCAAATTCAGCTGCTTGCAAGTATTGCTGTCTGCCAAAGCAAGCAGCTTTGCTCACCACTTGAGGATGCACCGTGCACGGTGCACCGCTCAAGCGGTGAGCAAACTTGCTTGCTTTGGCAGATAGCAAAATACGGTAGCGGCTGGCAGCCTTTGCCTGCACAGGAGGCCCATGTGCTGGGATGTCTCTTCCTGCTGGTGTGGACTTGACGGGGCTGGGTGTGCAGCCAGCTAAGCACTCCCATGCTGTAGTAACGTTTTGTGCCACAAAGTTTGCCATTTCAGCGCTGCAACTGGAAAAACCTTATCCATACATAGAGCGAGGTCACATCCTTCAATCTCTTATGGTATTCATCAGCGCACAAGCTTCTCTGGGACATGCATCACGTGTTGTGCCGCAATGCTTTGCAGTGAGCGTCAAGACAAAACCCATGCAGCTGGCCAGACACTCATCGAAGGCAGCCAGATCAACAAATCGCTATCTGCACTGGCAAATGTTATCTATGCTCTGACAGACACCACCAGCAGCTTGGATGGCGATGGCAGTAGCACATTTACAAAGCATGTGCCTTACAGGGACAGCAAGCTCACACGCATTCTGCAGGATTCACTGGTACGTGCGTGCAGTTGCAGCATGGACTCTATACCTGTGCAGCTCTACATCAAGCAGTACCTTGGCTGTGCTCGATAAGCAGCTGGTCTTTGTTGTTCCTGCTGCTCTGGTGTGTCATGTCATGATGGAGTGCCATGTGTGCATCCAAACATGCCTGCACCTGTGTCTGGCCTCTGCCTGATTGCAAGTGCACTGATACAGCTTTTGCAGTGCAGATTCAGCTGACCTGCAGCACAAATGCTGTGAGCCTGGCATGAAATTCGGGTGCCATCTCAAACTTGGTGATACGCTGTCTCAGCTCCAGAAGCTAGGGTCGCAAGGCCAACATCTTGTGCAATGGGACTACTGCTGACTGCATGCAGGGCGGCACATCTCGCACTATGCTCATCATCTGCTGCTCCCCTTGTGTAGAGAATGGGCCAGAGACACTCAGCAGCTTGAGGTGAGTTCATTGACTTTGAGCTGCATGGGCCGCTGTCACGATGTCATCATCTTGACCCCATGTCCAATGGACAGCTTCGAGACTGGCAGTGGGGGGTTGCATGCCACTAGTGACTGCATGCAAGACAAATGCTTAGGTTCGAATTCGGCAGCATGCCACGCTTGTCAAATGACAAGTGGGTGTGGTCAGCATGGTGCTGTCAGCTGTGCTGTCAGGTTTGGCACCCGCGCTCGCGGGATCAAGAACACAGTCGCTGTGAACACACGTCTGAGCCCTGAAGTACTTCAGCAACAGCTGGCCAAAGCGAATGCAAGGGTAAGGTGTACAAAGGTGTAAAGCACCTTGCGTATTGCTGTGCACCTTGCATATTCATACTGCGGTTCCTAGCTAGGGGAATGGATCCATTTCATTCCAGGGTCAAAACTTGTGGTCACACTATGCCATGATGAAGATGATATGCTGTGCACAAGCATACTCAAAATCATCTTGCGGCAGTGGTGAACTCTTAAACAAGTCAATGATCAGCAGGGTGGCCCCGTTTGTGTCTATTTTTGCAGATTAAGGAGTTAGAAAACCAGCTTGAGATTCAGAGGCAAGCAACATGCCTTCAGGTTTCACATAGCAGCAAGCCTGAGGGAGACGCAAGCAGCACTTTGCACACCCCCATGGCAGCTTCGCCGGCAAGCAGCAGCAGGGGCAGTGGACAGTATAATGGGCAGGCCGGGCAGCATATACAGTAGGTGGCAAGATGAGTAGCGGTGGCGGTGCATCCTTGAATAGACAGACAGCCTGGTGGCAGCATTTGGTGATCACTGGCTTGAGCGTGACAGCCATCATGGCATACATGAGTTGGGAGGCCAGCTGGACTTACGCAGGTATGGCAGGCATCTGTGCAAAAGGCTAGCATCAGTCAATCACCACCATCGGAGGTCTTAAGAGCTTGCAAGGGGATTGCACCTCATTAGGTGCTGCATCCAGGGGGTTCAGTTTTGTTCAATATAGGACCAACAAAGTCTGGACCAGACTTCCGGAAGCTTGCACTGTCATGTCATGGCTTGTCCATCGATGTGTTAGCTATCCCAGAGAACAGATGTTCATCATATCCTGGCGGGCCCGGTGCTGGCCGCTCACCATGGTTCAGCTGGTCAGTGCCATTGGTTCAGACTGAACTTGGTCATGGGTGCTGCAGCTATTGTTGCAGCTTGTATGGAATCCATCCGATGACATTCACAAACCACGTACAAACATCTGGTGTTCACTTCTTTGTCTACTCATTGCTAGATAGTTCGTGCTCCGCTCACATGATGTGATTACTCATGATGATAGTATGCATAGTGGGGCAACTTGCCTCCTCTTCCTGAATATTTCTTGTCGTCAGTGTACGCATACTTCAGCAGGCAGCTGACGGTTGATTCCTGCCTTCTATATTGCTCACTGCCCCAAAGGCTTCAAACAGATCTGTTCTAGAACGTGGCGAGCATATCAAGCTTCCTTACTTCTGTCAGTTTGTGATGGCACTATTGGGACCAAGTCTACTGGAATTTGCTGTGGACAACCGTCGATTGGCTGCCGACGGTGGGCAACATGCCATTTGTTATTCCCAGGATCGTTCACTGTCGCAAATTGAGGATACTTTCACCTGAGTGCTATGCATGTTGTGCTGAGCTGCTTGGCTGTATGACTGCTTATAGTCAGCAAGCAGAGGGCCTGTAAGGGACTGTGATGCTGGACGCAGTATCCGCTGCGTGCTTGCGAGCAATTGCTCATATGTTTATGATCATGGCACAAACACAGGCATTTGCCTATGTGCATGGGCCCCATCTCTTTTGGAAGTACGTACACAGAGTATGTGACCCTGGTGGTCACATCAGGGGATGCCGGAGGAGGCAGATGTTGAAACTTAGCCCAATGTCCACCACCAGTGAGCCTGGAATCAGGGTGCCCGAACGGCTGAAATTACGTAACTGTCGCAATAGATAAGCAGGTACCGGAAAGATAGCAATAGGTAAGCGAGTGCCAGACTGAACAGCTGACGCTTTCCAGGTTCCACCAACAGACAATCAAACTGCGTCAGCTTATGCAATGCAGTGCTCCTGTGTCAAAGCTTTTTGCCTAAACAGCTTTGATCTAGCTGTCCTCCAACCACTGGATGTTTTGCATAACACTCTATGTCAACATTGATACGTAGAATTATGCAGAATGAAATGCAACTGGCCATAGGCAAGCAAAGAGCACCAGCACTACAAGCACCAACAATGGCAAATTGCTGTTCAACAGCACGGAGTCCAGTCCAAAGTACATATTACTTGGAGCACTGAACCTCCATGTGTAGCCCTGATAGGCCTGTGGTACAGGCTGACCGCTGCTTCTGTCATGTCAGAGCCCAGCTTGGGCAGTGACAGCCTTTTCCACAGAATGCCACACCTGATACGCTTTGGTCTCTGCCAACTCAACCCGCCACGCTGTTGCATCAGTTACAGCTGACCAGGCACACCACTGTACACTGACATTGCTGCTTCGGAACCCAAGCACCAAAGGCACTACAGCTGTTACTGCTGCTGTGCTGTTTAATTATTGCCTTGAATCTCCTGTAACAACCTGAGCAGGTACAAGAACAGGTTGACGATATCCTGCAGCAGAAAAAGAGCAGAAATAGCAACATGGACACCGCGTTGGACCGCTCAAGCCTCTATGTGGCATATGAGCGCTAGCAAACGTCATCTCAAAGGCATCAGACCCGCAGCAATGCCAACATGCCATGAACCTCACACCTAGCAAACAAGCACTCCAATCTGCTGCAGTATGACACAGTGGACGCTAGAGTATGACACAGTTGACTTAAACGCGATTCTGCAAGGGTGACAGTACGAGAGAAAGGCATATTGAGCACGGCTGCATGCTGGGGCCCTTGGCGCTGCAATAAGCTGGTTTGCATGCTGGGACATTACTGCAAAAACTACAGCAAGCCTGCCACCACCCACCAGGTAGATGTTGATCGCTGCAAATACATACTCGTCTGGCGAAATGCTGTAGCTGCCGCTGCCAACCATCAACTGAACATCAAAGACAATGTAGCAAGCGAACACTGCTGCTCCGATGCCAGCGATTGCAATATTCATCACTTTGCTGTGTATGAAGATTGATAGAATGCCAGCGCCGATGAGGGCAAACAGTAGGCTGAACAGGATGCCTCCTGCTGCTGTGAAATCCCTCTTGGTTTGCATGGCATACAGGGACAGGCACACCGTGATGCCCACTGTTAGCCCAGCTGCCATGAGCACTATGTCTGTGTTGTAGAAGCTACTGATAGTGGCTACCAGCACTGATTCACAGGCTGTGAAGAGGAACAGGAAGATCAGGTTGAGGGGGTGCTGACGCCTGGCTTGATCCCAGCAGGACATGACAAGCACCAGGCCCAGAGAGACCCCAAAGGCTGCAGTAACAGACAAAAATACATTCTGAAAGATGATGATGATGTCGAACAAAGCAATGCAGCACGGAAGCTACAATTGTGTCGCATACAATCGCTTCTGAATCCGAAGGAATATGCTGTGATTGAATCGGGGTGGCCAGCAGAGCCATCGTGCAAACACCATAAGCGTCCAGCCCACAATGATGGCAAGTGCACATGGGATAGTGCATAGTCTGCAGGAACTCACCAGTCCAGAAGGTCCATTGGTTTGTGTGCACATAGCTCTTGACTCCAGGTGAGAAAAGAAACCCTGCTGTGACTGCAGCTGTGATTGCAAGCTGCACACTTAAGAGACCTGAAAGTGTACACAGCACAAAAGCAGGGCTGCATCTTCTACTGGAGGGCCAGTAACACACAGAACAGTGTAATCATACTCTATAATGGCCATCTCCTGTGGTTATTGAGGCCTATGTCACACGGAATGCTTCTGCACTGAACACATGGGTGAACCCGCAACAACAGTGAGGCTGATGGTCCGTGCATGGACGCTGCAAGATCTGCTAATGTACAAGGATGATATACCATGCCCTCATGGCTTACCAAACACCTTTCGGATGAAGCCCAAACGCACTTCCTGCTCAGCAAACTCGATGGAGGGCCCGCTCTTGCCAAACAGAGCGGAACCCAGGCCATTCTCCTCATCTGGCACGTACCCGTAACTCATGTGATGCCAACTGATCAAACAAACGGCGTTTGGTCCGCTGCAACTTACGGAACTGGGTGTCGATGCTTCCGTTCGCCAGGCTGGTATGGCACAATCACAAACATAGCACAATCACAAGCATGATCAATGCACAAGAGGAGATGTTACTTTTGCAGCACGTGGAGACCTGATGTCACACTGCTTACACCACACTACAGCACCTGTTCAAGTGCATGCATTGCCCCACACAGTTCTAGCATAGCTGCCCTACTAGGTCACGGTCACCCCAGAATGTATTTTGAACAGCACCAGTATCACCAGCCACAAGTGATAGTAATGGAAGTGCAGTGAATGCCTGCTGCTTTCCCAAGGAGGCAATGCCTGTTCAACAGGCTAGTGGTACTCTGCAAGTGCAGTGCAGCCTGCTAGGCTGTGTGTACAGGTGGTGCCTGTAATGGAGTCATTGGCTGCACATGTACTGTGATGAGCTTATGGCATCGGCGTTGAAGGTCGTTGCAAGTGTGTCAAGACTTCTCTCTGCCTGCCTCGATGGTGGGTGGCTCCTAATGATGTCTGTTAGTACGACACAGCTACTAGCTGTACAGCACTGTTTGACACCACGCTGACGATAAACACATCACCGCCAATGCCTTCTCCTGCTTGCCTCAACACAGAGTGCAGCTGTAGATAGTGACCCTGCATACACGCAATCGAGGCAACAAGTCAGTATTTGCGAAAGGTCCGACATCCGAGGTTATGCAGCACAGCATGCACAACACACCCCTGGCTGCTGGGATTCTGTATGCCTTTCTCTACGCAGCTACACATGTTACTGGATCAGCAGCTACTAGAAGCTCACCTGATTGCACTATCCCAGTTGCAGTGCTCTCATCGCGCCTGCGGCTGCTGATCTAGCAGTGTGACGTCACTTATCTGCTTCGCTGGAATCCTTCTGATATGCACCTCAGCGCTCTCTAACTGGCGCTAGTGTACCCAGGTGGCGTCTCCTGGAGTCTCTTTGCTGCCTGCAATGCTGCCATTGCTGCTTGTACTCACCGCTGATAGGTGCTGCTGCTATGGCCTGATAGTCGAGCTGAGGGCTGTAGACTGAATGTGCACAGGTTATGGATGGCAAGGCAGGGTTCATGGAATGCCGTGACCCTGTTATAGCAGCCCACTGCAGCCACACACACCCTCAGAAAAGCCATCACATTGTGCCAAATCATGCATTGTGAGGTGGCAGCCACTGGTTCTGAGGATGGCAGCCAGTTGTGTCCCCAGGTCACACCAGATAAAACACCTGCTGGTCTGCCTTGGCTTCACCAGGTGACAGGTGGTCAGTGCATTGCAAGATGCCGCTGGGCTGCAGTGCAGCAGTGCCACTGCCATGACTGCTAGGGACAGTCCTGCTGCCCATGGTGGCCCCGAAATCCTGCAACTGTCTGGATGAGCTGAGCAGTCACTGTGCAGAGGACTGCTGGGTGTTGCTGGCCGGATGCTAGCCAACATCTGAGTTATGAGTCTGTAGCTGACATGATCTGTCAGCGGCCCCCCAGGCGGCTCCATCCAGATTTGTACATTGTGGCTGAATGGCCAAAGATGTGCCTGACACACAGTGACAACACAGCTGGTCATGATGACGTTTGCTGCTGCTGTGGCTGGGCTCATGCCAAGGACTTGCATGACACAATGTTGGCAGATATCTACATTGCAGTTGACTCTTCTTATAGGCATCTGAACAGCCCTTGAAGGTATTGCGTAAGTTGTCAAGAACCGCCATGCACTAGAGGTCGGAGTCAAGGCAAGCTGCCACCCATAACAGCCTGTACAACCTTTCACAACCCACTCTGCCTCCACCATGGAGTGCTGAGCCAGATCCAGCCGAAGAAGGGTGTTTGCTGCATGCATGCATGCGCACCTGTTGAGTCTTCTGAAAATTGGACCATGGCCGTTGTCTGCTGCGTACGCCAGGTACTCCCTGCTTTGTGGGCAGGCGTTGTGCACAATGCAGTGGATCATCTCGTGGCCCAATGTGTGGCACAGCCACTCTAGACGGCTGAAGCAGTAGACACCATCACTTTGAACTGCAACAGAAGACAGCCGAGGAGCCAGAGCAGTTTTTCTAGGTGGTGTTGCAGTGGTGGGCTTGCAGGGCCTGAGCGCTGAGGAAGTCGCAGCAGGTTGATGATCAGTGCGCAGGCGCAGAAGGTGTTGACAAGATTTTAACAACCATTAAGGTGACCATCTATGCGGCTGGCTCCGTTGCGTCTGCAACCAGCATGGCATAAGTCGCTGCCATCAGCTCATCCCCAGGAGCATTTACAGTGCCTCAAGGTTTCCTGTCCATGATTGATGCAAACATGCCAGGCAGACTATTGCAGTGGCTTCTCCCACCTGGCTTCTCAAAGGATGGCTGTTTGTGCCATCCCTGTCTAAAAAGGATGAGTGTGTTGCTGTCCTGTTCAAACCCAGCAACTGCGTTGCAAACTGCCGTCTCAGACAAGCCGGGAACCTTGCCAGTGAGCTTGTCTTTGATCAGGTAGCGTGGGCGGCATACTCTTGTAAAGCTTCCATCCAAGAACGTCCTGTCAATCCTCTCTGTCAGCCGTTGTATCTTTGCTGCTGTCAGATCTGCTGGGTCAAAGTTGGGTTGCCAGCCATCTATTTTGGCCGAGTTTACGACCTACAGCAGCATGCTGGCTCAAGGTTATTGTGTACTGATTCCGAAAATGGTGCGCTGCTTGTTACTGAGGGCAATTGTGCGGCTTCACCGCACCTGCTGCCACCTGAGGCGAGCTTGCAACTTGCTGCTGTAGCATGGGGTGACCTTGAAGGCCATCCGCGTACAGAACTCTTTATCACTGTCATCAAGCAGATTGGGTTGTTCAAAAGACGCTTTGCTCCCGATTTGACCCATCGTGGCAAGATTGTGGCCTTCGGGAACAGTGATAGTTCCGTCCAAGCAACTGGGAGGATTTCACGCTATTTGATCAGCTCCTCAACCTGCAACCAGCATTATTCAAACTATTGGTGCCGTCAGGTGCGGTTTCCTGCCCTGCGTTCGCGTGCGCTCAGGGCTGTGTGCCGGTAGAGCTCCTTTTGGGCTTTTCGTCACTAGAAGGGCATGTAGCCGTCAAATTGCATGCTTAAGACACGTTTGATCGTGGTACGGCAAGATCAAACTCCGCAGGCTTGCTGAAGGGTGTGAGATGTTGTTGCGACCATAATCTGGGCTCCCTCAAGTCCTCAGCGGCTACCTACCAGTATTTAAGCGTCTGGAGAGGCTGATGAAAGATGTCGGAATCTGCTTTGCAGCAGCTGCGGGAAGATGCACTAACCATGCTGGTCCTGTGGGCCACTACCCAGGAGTACAGTGCAGTGAGTTCTTAAGCCTATTTATCGACATTTACAAGCAACAATAAATCTCCAATGACTATACTAAATACTTGTTGGTGTCCTATACACTCCAGTCATGGGCTTGAGCACTTATGATCAGGCCTGGCCCCTGCAGTACAGGTCCCACCCTCTGGCAAGGCTACTGCTTGAGATTTATTTCCGTGAAAAGCAGCCACACCATCTCGCCTCAAGCATCCAACAGGGTCTATAGTCGCTGTTTTGTAAAACTGCACAGCCCTTGTGTATTTTCACACCTCTGTAACAGGTGGTCCAACATTGTGCGCATGATTGCCGCCTGGCAGTTCCAGGATGTATTAGACTAACCACCATTTCAAGTACTGATGTCACTTTCTGGGCCTACAAACATCACTGCCTATGTCAGTTGTCCATAATCCATTACATGGCTGCCTCGCATATTGTATCCTGCATATCAAATATATAATAGCCAGCAAGAACACCCTACAGAGTGCAGTCCACAGACTGCAACCGTTGCATTGTAGTACAATCTGCATCATACACAATGCCATGATAGTCTTCCCCTGCCATTCATATCTTACTTGTGTGGTGCATTTTTGAATTTATCGGTGCAATATATTTATTGGTGCACTTGTAGTCTCTGCTGTGCTCGCAAGCAGTCTCCTGAAAACAACAGGGGTATTGCTTCAATTGCAGTGCTGTCTTTGCTCCCCTGCAACCTGCCTGCATAATGATAATCTTCATTTGCAGTTCAACCGCCCAAATGTACAGTGTTGAGAACCTCTCTTTGTATTCTTTTTCTCACTTCTTTTCTTTTTTTTCTCTTGTATTCTACAGACGCTGCAACAGCACACTGAATCTGCCATGCCAACATCACTCTGCTGCAGCTGCTTGACAGTGCTCCTGTTCATCAATGCCCTGGTCAATTGCAGCTTTCCAACTACTTGGGTTGCATATAGTTGTGTGCTGGTGTGGTGTCAGTACAAACATCATCAACCCCTGCTGCTGCTGCTGTTGCTGCTGCTGCTGCAGGACATTGAGCAGCTCCTCAAGCAGTGGGCCACCACCTTTCAGGTATCTGACGCTGATCTGATGCAGCGCCTCACTGATGCAACCAGCGGCGACCTGCAAAGGCCACCTGATAGGTAGGGCAACACGGCAGCGCGTCTGTTGTGCAGTACCTGTGCCTGTGGCCTAAGCAAGGGGTGATGGGTATAGGCGCCAGTGTCTGGTGAGCTGTGCCTGTGTGGTGGACAGCGACAAGTGAGCACCACGCAGCTCATTATTGCCACTGCTCATAGCCCACACACACTATCTTACTGTGGGTTACGGTACTTTGTTGTTTGTCGGACCATCAACAGCATCAGCATCAGCATCATTAATTCAAGCAGCACCATCACTTGAAGTGGCGACTTGACAAGTAACAGCTTGAATTATTCTCGGCCTAGCTGGCTACAAGCACTGGGCGTTCAGTGCTTACACCGCTGCTCATCGCGCTGCTGTCTGCCTTCTGCAGCCGGACCGGGTTGGGGCACTCCTTGGAATTGCAAACCCCAACTCCGACAGCAGCAGCGGCAGCAGCAGCCACCGGGCCTTTTGCCACAGGGGGCACAAAGCGGGCGTCAACAGGAGACGAGCGGGGCAGCAGCAAACGATATAAGGTAGGTTGAGTGCCATGATGTCAAATGCACCAGGGTGAAGCATCATGCACTTCTCATGTTCACATCAGGCGGGAGCCCTGCAGCGATAGCTTTGTTGCACTGTACAGCAGTCAGCCCCATTGACATTGACATGGGTGCTGCTGCAAGCTTGCAGTGTGAAGCGCAGCCGCCCCAGGATGCCTTAGGAAGGTAGTGCAAGCTGCTGACACACATGGCACCGCTGCTGTTGTGCCCAGCAATAAGCTAGGTGTACCATTCTGCAAAGGGAGGGTCTTGGTGCAACCACAAAACACTCTTTGTTGCTGGGGCTGAACAGAACATCTGCAATGTTGCTGTGCAGACCCTGCCGGCAGTGTTAGACCCTAGTGAATACCCATACGCCAACATTGGACCAGCCATTGGCAGGAAGGTGGGCTGATGGTGCTTGCTGCTGGCTGAAGCACTGCATAAGGGCCTGCCTACCAGTTGCCACAAAGCCTTGCTTATTGCATGCTTCCACATGAAGCAGAATAATTATAACGGCCTTTCCGCCCACCCCGTAGTGGTGTGCTGCACTGTTTTGGAACACCTCCGCAATCTACCAGCAGGTTGCTGGGTTATTGATTTCGCGTAAAAAGGGCTCCCTGGTATGAAGATATGTATGGGCTCTTAGAGGGGTTAGATAGGCTGCAGTGTGTTTGCATTCATGTTTGTATGAAGGACTTGAAGGACCCTGCCATGCTGTGCCTGGTGCTTCAAGGTCCCATCATGCCATGTACTGCCTGCTGGTTGCAGTGCATCATCGACTGCCTCACAGACCATGACCCTACTGCTTATCCCCTGTTGCAGGTGCTGCGGTATTGGCCCAAGGATGCATCCCGCAACAAGGGAGATCCTTGGTTCTCTGCTGTAGTAACTGACTACGAGGAAGACACCGGTGCCCACATTGTGACATACCAGTTTGGCACACAGAAAGAGGAGAAGGAGCGGGTCTCTCTGGCACTGAAGCAGCCAGATGAGCTACGGGTGAGGTTGTGCGCATATCCATACATGATTGTAGTGTGTGGCTTGTGGTTTCTTGCAACATAACATTTGCAGACAACAGCGCCTGCCGTGTTGGCTGTGGGCTGCCAGATGTGTGTGAGAAGGGGTTCCTTTGCTGGCAGGTGAAGATGTATGGGTCTTGGCTCAGGGACAAAGGGCACAGAAAGCACATATTGCAGTGTGTAGCGACTTGGCAGCTAGACTGTTTCTATTTGGTTATAATGAAATTCAGTGCTTGTTGTGTAGTGTGGGTGGGCCTTCAACTGCCTACTGCGTCTGCTGTCACAGCAAACAGTGTTGAGACTCCAACATGAAGCCACTGGCTTACATTCAGCTGCTGCCTGCATTGCAACTGCATCAATTCTATACTGCAGTTGTTGGATGACACCATCAACCTGCTGGAGTGGTACATAGATCCCAAGAAGCGCAAGAAGAGCAGTGCAGTGGAGAAGAGTGTGTTTCTCCGCAAGCAGTACCAAGCACAGTATGGGGGCTCCGGAGTGCCAGGCGGCCCAAAGACCAAGGGGAAAAGCGGGAAAGCCAACAGCAACTCAGCATTGAGCTCAGGGTATTCATTGTAGGGTGGTTTGACACTTTGTCAATCTTTAGAAAGGGTAGCTGACTGCAGTCTGCAGGTATTCTTCAGCACAGTGAAGTTGCAACATGTTGGCATCTTATGAGCGAGTTGTATGTTGGTCTTGAGCAGACTGTTGCATCTGGCAATAGGTTTCCGTGTTAGATGCTTGTGTGAATGATAGCTGGGGCATTCTAGTTGCTCAACTTGTCTATGTGGTCTGTGTCATGTTGTACGAGCCCGGGAAGCATGCTGATACTTTGGTCAACTGGGATTCAAACCGTTCAAGTTAGAGGCTCTAATTACTGATCCTGGGTTTGCATGTATGTTGACATACTTGTCCAGCTCAAGCTGCTGCTGTCGGAGTCGCACCATTTAGACAGCAAGCACATTGTCACAATGCGGCTGGCTGCTTCTGACACTGCAGTACAGCTGCAAGCCCTAGATGCTGCACCAGCAGCACACATGTCCATGTCAGCGCATTTGCCATAGCACTTCAACTTGCTGCATGGCTAAATTTCTTTTACATGTCCACTGCTTGCAGCCAGGTGTTGTACATATTTATGCAGGGTACGTGGCATATGGGTTGCTGCAGCAGCAGGCGTAAGGACAGTGGCTAACCTTCTCAGGCATGTCCTTTTGCTGTTCATTTGTTTATGCACTTAGCTGCACAGCATCTGAAAGATTGGACTGGGCCTGTCAGTTGCCAGCAGCAAACAAGAACCCTTCTGCCAAACACCCCTTCCTGCATGCGCTGATGCTTTTGTTAAGCAGCAACCAAAGAAGCTGCAGAGCAGCTGTGCGCAAAGCTGGCAGATGGTTTGAATCAACTGGCAGTTGCTGTTGGTGATGCCACTGGATGTGTTGCTAAGCAGTGTTGCTACTCGTGCACCTGGGTGCACTGCATGTTTGCGGATGCCACATGCCCCTGGTGCAGGTGCTTGGATTGTGTCTATGAAAGTAGAACTGATGCATGATCGGTTCTCTGCTGTTGCAATCATCTGCAGTCACTATGCACTGCGGTGCAGCAAGCTCACATTCCAACTGCCTGCAACAGAGGAGGTAATCAGCAGGGTGTTGTGGCTGTGAGAACCTATAATGCGGCTGCTGCCTTGTGTCAGGCGTGATTGCTTGAGTGCCAAGGCATCCAGCATACTGAGAGCTAGCACGGTTGCTCGATGATGCCATTATTGAGCGGCTCTATCTGGGGTGCCACTCAATGTAACTGCAGTCGGCACCCGGAAAGAGGTTTATCAGCCTGCTGTATCCGAGCAACTGCAGCAAGTGGTCACCAGAAACAAAGCAGCACCACACGTTCACCCCAAAGGTCGGAGTAGGCCTCATCCATGCCCTTGATCGTGAACTCGCTGCCCCTCGACAACGAGGTAGGGTGCCATTCTGTCGCCAGTGTGCCATGACCAGGTGGTGTGCCATGAAGTCGCGGAGTAGGGCTCTTCCACGCCCTCAATCATGGACCTGCTGCCCCTCGCTGTGGTAGAATCCTACTGCGACTTCGTGGCACACTACCTGGTGCAATCTGAGGGCCTTTGCTTTGTGCAAGCACCGCGATGAAAACTTTCGGCTGCAGGCTGCAGCGTGCTCAGTAGTATTCGTCATTAGATTGGGCGGCAGATGGAATAGAGGTGTTCAATCTAAGCTACGTTCAAAAGAACCTTTCACGAACTATAACGCCGGTATGAACATTCTAGGCGCCTGCTCAGCTGCGCCAGAGCTGCTGCCGAGCCTATAAAGGTTGTCCCAGGCTCATTGACAGGCATCTTTGCGCTTGGGGCATTGCGGTAGCTCATGAGGTCTAACCGAGGCACCGCTATTGCTGGTTGAAAACTATATCCAATCCCCACTCAAGAGTCTTCGGGCTTCTTGAGTAATTTCTGAACGGCAAGCGGTCTTCGGGCCTGTATCTTGCCTTACATCAAAAACAAATGAGCAGCTATCTGCGTGATCGCTCTCCCTTATCAGGTGCCTGGTGCAAGCAGCACTCCTTGCCTTGCGTGCATGCTTGATACATGTATAACCCCTTGCGCATGCGTTGTTTAATGGCTCCGAAGATGTCCTCGAGCTGTGTATGTCCGGTTACTGTTCTGCAGACGACAGATTCGCAATGTCAAGCCCTGGGTTGTCAAACATCATGTATGTAATGCTCAAACTCGTCGACATCTGTGCTATGTGGTTACACAGCTGCCTGAGCAAAGGTGGTTGCAAAGAGGTCTCGGCGATCATCATTCTAGCTATCAGTCGCTTGGTTGCGGTGCCCTGGGTCGTGTGCAAGAATCTACAGTACTCACGGGGCCTTACCAGTAGATTGTGCTCACGGAGGTATACATGCTCACGACAGTGATCAAGAGTTCTGCGTGCACACAGCAATGTTTCAACGGGGACAGTGCAGCTTGTGAGTGCTGAGAATAATAATAATTGATACCATCAGCCATAGCATTTACTGCCATCGGCCTCTGTGAGTGCTGAGAATAGTGGTGGATATCGTAGTACATTGCACTAGCAGCAGCTGTTCAACAGAGCTGCTGAATGTGCTAATACTGTAGAACTCATCTGTCCAATGACCGTCAGGTTGCCAACAGTTGCCAAACCCAAACCTAGTAGGTGGTTGCTGTTGTGTACATCTGAGAGAGGAGTTCAGACTACCCAAGTCGTATGTATTCCAGTGTTTGAGGCACTGCGCCGATGCGGCACTGCACCTCCGCCTGGCAGGCAACATATCAGGGACTCATGACTCGGAGCTGCTGCTGAACAGCAGGTAGAAGGCCGCTGGATCCCACAATGTAAAAAGTTTGAGCCATGCAGCAAGTTGAGATGCTATGACAAGTGCGCTGACCTGCGTTGGGGGCGGCACCCTGGTATGATGAATGTGTTTGGCTGACTCGTGCATGCGATTCAGAAGTGCTGCAGGCTCAATCAATAGTTACAACTGGTATGACTGTACAAGAGCGGCTGAATGAGGACTTTGAAGGACTATTCTCTCCATGGCATGGTGAGCAGGGCTGTACAAGCTGTGGCAACCGTACACACAAGGTCTGTAAGATGGCAACCCACCAACTGTAGGTCAAAGCCAGAGCCAGACATGAACGAAACTTTCCTGCATCACGTTTCTGCCGTCACGCATATGACATACCAGCTGCTGCTAGCTTTGCACTGAATGGCACAGCAGTTACAACTGCCTTTGTGCTGCTGTGCTCTCACAAGAACAAGCAATTGCCTGGGACACAAGCCACACTGCATGCAGTGCATGCACAACAGGACTCAGCTATTAATTTTGCAAGTAGCATGCCAGCTGCTGCTGACACTTGTTGCTGTCCTGAGCATGCAACATCACAATTCCCACATGTGTACTGCCTGAAACAATGACAAATGTTCCAATATGGCAGTCATGGGCTGCTTGCGTCTCCAAATACACTGCCAGCCTAAACATTACACCATGTCAAATATCTATGAGCACAGTATTAGATGCCCTATGCTGATTCTAGTTGGCTGACCCCCTATTACTATTATCATCTGTTGACTAGCCCTATTTGTCATGAACATTGGCATTGTTGACTGTCAGAAGTCTGTCCTCTGTGCCAAGCTGCCCTTATACCAAAACAGCTTCAGTATGTCTACCACATTTGAAATGAAGGATCACAACCTGGTCTTCAAGAGAAGATTGAGGTTCAATTGTCCTGCTGCCAAACAACTTGCAAATGCACCCTCAAAAACCCACAAGCACTTAAGTTTATACATCCTGTTAAAAACAAACCCTGCCAGCTACCAAAACTGGCAGACCATCTGCAGACCTTGATAAGGGAAGTTCTTGGTGCCACCATCGACGTGTGAGAAGTTCGCTACAGCAGGTGCAGGCATCAGCCAGGGCCGTCATTGCCGTCATGCTGCACATTGCTCAGCAGCTCAAGCTGGTGTCAGAGCAGTCCCAGATGCTGCACATTGTGCTTGCTGCTGTTCAGCCCCGTCGCTGCTATCCACCCTGCCAATGGTACCAGTTTTGTTGCTGTCCGCTGCAGTTGCCAAGTCACTGTATGCACCTGTGGCTGCTGCAAGCCCTGAGAAAATGTGACACGGTGCGGCCATGTTCTTGTGGTGTAAGACGTTGGCGCGTACGTCCGTCAGTGGTGACCCAAACATGGATGGCTGCTTGGGATGGAAGGGAGGGCTGAGTGTGCTGTCAGGGCCAGGGTCATTGTCAGGTTGGCTAGCCTGTAACCATACCAGCAACAACAACAGCGCATCAGAAGAAGCCAGCTGAAAGATCTGGTGATGTACAAGTGCACGTGAAAGAGGAGCAGCAGGCGCTTCTTGCAGCGCCAAACAGCTGCCACCTTGACCATAAAAGAGTACGTTTGACACCTGAAAGCTTGCTCAACAGCGAGTGACACACTGAGATCCCACAATTCACATACAACATGTGCCCTGAAGCAGCAGGTGACTGTTTGCTGTTGTGCCTCCTAGCTGTTCACGTGGATGACAGCTGCCCTGCAGTGCCTGTTTATGAACTGAAAAAGTCAGATCCAGTGACATGGCAACTTACTGCATCCAGTTGTTTGCTAGATGTTGTGGCTCATTCTGCTACGCTGATGAGTCTGCAGCATGTGTACAGCACGTACAGAGACAACTCACTTGCAGCAGAGCTTCATCCATCTGCAGCTTGCGTGCTTTGAGGTACCTCTTCTCAGCAGACTGCACGACAGGCTTCCACTGGTTGGCCCACTCGGCCAGCTGATGGGGGTCCATCATCGCCAACTCCTCCTCAGTGAACCCCATGCCCGGTGTTACATCATGCTCATCATCATAGCCAGGCAAACCCGCCTGCAGGCCCCCTATCAAGCATCCAAGCCGCTGCGATGTACAAGGCCCCACGCTGTCTGCCCCCATGGGCAAGTCAGTGGCAATGGTTTCGCCACCTGTGCTAGGAGCAGCAAACTGACTTGTATGGCCACCTGCTACAGTCCTGTACTGCTGCTCCAGGCTGGTAGGGCATTCTGGGAGCCCTGCATCTGCTGCTGTATTGCTACTGGTATGGTCTATACCAGCGGCACCTGGCTGCTGCCACGGCTGCAGCAGCTGCAGGACACCTGAGGGGCCGCAGTCGCCCTGCTGATGCCAATTGCTACCGCAGCGCCCGCCTTCTAGGAATGACTCTAGCTGCTGCTGCTTGCCATCCTCAGCTACGCAATCGCTGGACTCTATCGCCATCTTAAGGCCTCCACCCAGCTGTTCTGGAACTGAGTTGCTGAATCTGGCATGCTTAGTAGTACTGTGGTTGTGGTGCTGAGCATGGGCAACCGGGGGTGGCCTAAGCCCTACTACTGAATGCTGCAGCTGCTGCTGTTCCTGTTCCTGTTGATGCTCCAGCCCATCCATTTCCATATTGCAGCACCCCATGCTGCTCCTCCTACCACGCAAGATTCGCCTTCCTATGCTCATGGGTCCTGCACCCTGCTGCTCCTGCTGCTGCATGCCTGACTCCAGAGACTCAACATGCTGATGTTGCTCAGCACCACAAGCAGCCGGCGCTGCATCTGATGCTTCGTACACTGCCCTGCTTCGCTTGCTGATACCAGTGCCTAAGCTTGCAGGGCAAAGCATGTCTGCATCTTCA
The DNA here is from genome assembly GCA_018290735.1 of Coelastrella sp. MACC-549. Taxonomy (NCBI): domain Eukaryota; kingdom Viridiplantae; phylum Chlorophyta; class Chlorophyceae; order Sphaeropleales; family Scenedesmaceae; genus Coelastrella; species Coelastrella sp. MACC-549. The sequence goes on along the minus strand of JABEVS010000244.1, from coordinate 7,818 downwards.
GCTGCAGGCCCTTGCCTGTTGCTGTTGATGCCCTGATGTCCTGCTGCTGGTGTATGTATCATTGAGCTGAAACCTCCAACAACACGACCAGGCAGTCCTTGATCAGTTCGCCGCTGAGTGGACCCCAGCAACCCTGAGAAGCCAGCAGGATTGGCAACAGCATCAGCAGGCGCAGCACCATTGCCACTTGCTGCTGCTGCACTGCATAATGCTGCTGCAAGGTCAGACACCTTATGTTTGGCCGCACATGCTGTTGTTACAGGGCCAGACTGCACCACCATGTCAACAGGTCCCGCACTTTGGGGTCTTGCTGACAATGGTGTGGCAGCAGCATGCGCACTGCTGGTGCGGTGCAGCGGTGGCCGCATGCTGCCTTTGCCGGGGACTTGCTGCTGTATACTTGGAGATGGCCGCCGAAGCCCTTGCTGCTGCTGGCCATCCCCACCCGCTGTTGAAGGTGCCTCCTGCCCCACTTCAACACTGCCAGGCCTGCAGGGTTGATCATGCATTCCAGACACCTCATCATGTACTGACCCAAAACTCAACCTGCAGTTCAAGGGATGAGAGGCGGCTGCTTCATCTGACACGCCGCTGAACCCTGAAAAGCTGCGCCCCAGCTGCCCAATGCCCTGCTGCTGCTGCTGCTCTCGCTCCCCATCAAATGCTTCAAACCCACTACTGAGGATCCCTCTGCCCAACCGTGATGCGCCATTACTAACCCCAGTAGTCCCCCCCAGCAAGCTATCAGGCACCATGGCCATCTGCCGAGTAGCAGTTCCCTGCAGGCAGCGCCCGCTGAAGGAATTACTGTTGAATGGGAACAGGCTGCGGCTGCTGCACATATCCGCAGCTGGTTGCTGCTGGCGCACAAGCATGTCAGGACGCAGAAGCATTTCCTGCATTAGAGCTGGTATGCTGGTGGCATTGCGCCTGGTACCCCTGAGAACAGCAACAACACTGTGATTGAGCCTGAGTGTAGTCCGTCAGAACTCATGCATCACCCCTCTCAGATGATCTATTGACTTGAGGAATTCACATGCATGTACTTGATGAAATGCCGGCTGGTTTCATATTGCGCAGGTTAGCATCATGACTGCGTAGCAGACATGTAAAATGTTCTTAGGTCAGGTGCACAACACGCTGCATGGCATAGCAGTACCTGCCAGTGCTTTTTTAGCAGGATACCACAATGCTCCGGTCCATACCCACACACCTGACAGATGCAGGTCTGGGAAGGTCTGCAGATGCTGTTGCTGCTGGTGTGCTGCTGAAGTATGGATGTTGCAAAGCCGCTGCAGCTGTGATGCGCTTCCCTGGTTCATAGTGCATCAGCTGACGCAGCAGGTCCAGGCATTCTGAGGAGGCCTACACGTCAAGTAAGCATCTGATGATGGTCAAGAATCACACTGGAAGCAATTAGGGATGTGCCAAGGCTGCACATGCAGCTCAAATCTGGAGGGTCATGATGAGCGGCAGTTTGCTTCCTCTGTTTATGATGCCTGGTACTATGATGCGAACTTGGTGAAGTCAACAACAATGAATGCCTAGTTTGTAAAGCAGGATGGGCCGCACAGACATTGGATTGGCAAAATCCTGGTGTGTGCATTGCTTTGCGGTTTGCCAGGCCAATGCAGTGAGTGTGTAGGTGAATAGGCTACCTGCGGAAAGACCTGCTCCAGAGGCTGGCCTGGGGCCGGCTTGAACAAGATCTTGTTTGGCAGCTCAGCCATGCCTGGCCAAGACTCCAGAGTCGGGACACCCAGTGCCTGTAACACATCCAGGTTGCAGCAGCACTCGATGAAGTCAGCAGTCAGCAATGACAGCCATTACAACACTCCAAACAGCATCTCTCTGTTGCTGAAGTGCCAGATGTACCAGCACCCCCGGCTCTGCACAGCGCTCATATGGTGACTGGGATGACCACTGAGTGCACCCTGTACAGATAGTTCAACCTGAAGTGTCTGTCCAGCATCGCACAATACCTTGAAGATCCTGTCAAGCTGGTCAATGTCACAGCTGGCAGGAAACCACGGCCTCCTGAGCAGCATCTCTGCCAGCACGCAGCCAGCCGCCCACATGTCCACTGCACAACCATAAGTTGAGCAGCCCATCAGCAATTCGGGGGGCCGGTACCAGCGGCCAAAGACTTGAGGGGTGAGCCTGCTGTTGCTGTTGTCTGCAGAGGGGTCCAAGAACCTGCATGCATTCAAGTTGCGGCGACACATACTGGTTGGGGCATAGCGGGCCAGCTGCTTGCTCCGAAAATGTCAGCATGATGGTCTTCACTGCCTAAGCAAAATAAAGCTTGGCCAAGGCAGGCCTTGTGGAAACAAGGAATTTAAAGGAGTGAGAATGGTTTCTTCAATGTGCCGCCTGTCTGGCAAGTGCTCCAAGGATTTCCTTACATCCTTAAAGACCTGCAATGATACTGCCAGTGTCTATCTGTATTTGTTGCTATCTCTATTGCTGCATGCAGAGGGTGAAGGCATAAAATTGCCAAAAGCAAAGATGGGTTGTGCAAGGGCTCAGTAGGGCATTGATCGATCACACCTCTGGTGGTATGCAAGGAAATTTTATTTCTGGTGGGGTGGGCACAATGCAGGCATATGTACCATATTCAGCTTGCCCTGCACTGGCTGAGCTGCTGGTAAAGCCATGCTGGACGAGCATCTGGTTGTGCTGCCACTGTTTGGTGCCTGACTGCCTGGTAATATTCCATGACGGCTACCCCCTCACCTAGCCAAGCCAAAATCTGCCAGCTTCATGACACCATCGCTACCAATGAGCATGTTATCTGGCTTAACATCCCGGTGAGCCACGTGATTGCTGTGCACAAATGCCAGAGCCTGCAGCAGCATCTGCATATAAGCTTTTACATCTGCTGCTGCAAGTGGGCACCCTTTGTCCTTGATAACATCTTCTAGGCTCCATTCCATGTATTCAAAGACCAATACCAAGCTGCTTTTGGTGGTGAAAACATCCAGGAGGTGGACAATGTGTGGGGACTTCAGGGCTTTGAGGGCCTTCAGCTCACGCAGCACTGACATATTGATTCCCTCTTTGTTGTTACGCATCTTGACCTTCTTGAGGGCAACATGCTGGCCTGTGGCTTTGTGGACAGCACAGAGCACAGTGCCATAGGTGCCCTCCCCTATTACAGGCCCTTTCTGGTACTGGTCCATGCACCTGCAGCGCCCACACACAGCTTCAACGACCCAGGCAGCACTTGAAACCTGCTCTATGATATTCCAATGGCTGCACTTGAACATCTATGATGCATCTTAAGTTATCACTGTAGATCACCTCTCTGCAGCTGGCCTCTGCCCTCACGAATGAATTTGCCAACGTCCCTGGCAGCAACGCGGCGCCAAGCCTGGTACTATTACAGTACCATCGATCTCTGCAGGCTACTGCTGACGATGGCCAGGTCAACAGCTGCAATGGCCTGCAAAAGCTGTTGCAGGGGGCTTCGCGGGCTTGTTGCTGTATATACAGCGCCTGAAGCTACTGTACTTCGGCTGAATGATATATGCCACCGTAATTGATTCAATTGATTAAGCCAAATCGACACTTCTCAGAGGAATTTTGCAAATCAACAGTGGGTCGCGAAAAGCTAGTCGCGAAGATAAACCAGGCTGCCTAGCTGATCGCACAGCAGTATAATGGAAGTTGATGTCATGGCACTCTGAACAATAGGCTAGTGAGCCAGCGGGCTACTTGCGAGAAATTGAACGGGAACTCCCTGAAGTAAAACCGACTGATCTAGCACGTTGAATTAGCAGTCGACACACGTAATGCCCATCATTTTCTCGCTTGTTTGTGCATCCTCGTTGCGACATACGTCGCTCCTTAGTTGCTCTCTGTCCTGCGCAAACATGCTGAACTCGCTTCGGAATAGGCATAGCCCCTTTGCACACTGTACGAGCGCATTCAATGATACGTATGTCACCAGACCTTTGTATGCGCCCAACCAGGCCGTTGGCGCCACAAGGTGCTGCAGCTCAACAGCCTTCGTTGGTCACACGCTTGAGCCGTTTCAAAGCCATACAGGACGCTCATTGAGGGTGAAACGTCGCGCTATGGTCAAAGTGCTGGCTCAAGCTGGTGATAAGATGACTGTGGCCATCACCGGTGAGGAGCTAGTGCCTTACAATGACAGAAACACTCCACCACAGAATGATATGGCATAGCAATTGCATGCCAAGACTAAAGCCACAGTGCTTTACAACCAGAATTTAAAGTCACATCCTGCTATCTTTCTATTACCACGTACACGTGTAATTGATCACAGCACCTGTTTTGCTCTACTCAGTGGTGATGCTGCTTCAGTTAACAGTTCATATACCCTGGTACTTCAATACATGACATCTTTATGCAGGTGCAACGGGGCTTGTGGGAAGCCGACTGGCAGCCAAGCTTGCAGCACAAGGCAACAAAGTGCGGGTGCTGACACGCGATGTTAACAGTGCCAAGGGAAAGCTCCAGTACCCTGGGCTGGAATTCTACAGCCTTGCACAGATAGCACAAGCAGTGAACGGAGCAGACGCTGTAGTCAACCTAGCTGGAACGCCTATTGGCACAAGGTAACCCATCTCAATCAGCACTAGCATAGCCACATAGCAATACGTCTTTGATCGCAGCAGCTGATCACGCATCATGGGCTGTAGCTTGACAGTGCTTCGCCTCAGGAGATTTGTTGCATCATGGGCTGTACTACTGCTTTTTGGGAGTGAGCAATAGCAGGATCTGGACCATCTTGTTCACATTCACTGATTGCGTTGCAATAGCCAAACTTGCAACTCAAGTAGCAACATCAGTTTCCAAACGCATTGGCAGCTGGCTGGTCATATTCCTACAGCAGCTCGACACAATACTGCTATGCTCCAACATCATTGCCAATTGCGACACACGTGGCTGGTAGCAGTAGCTCGCAATGCAGCAATCATCTCGCTTCTTGATGTATCCTGCAGGTGGACGCCAGAGATCAAGCGGCAGATCAAACAGTCGCGACTTGACACCACCAACAAAGTGGTAGTGAGTATCAGAACTTCTGAGCTGCCAGTTTGATGTCATGATTGTTGAGGAGAGGCACCATTAGCTAAGGTTCATTAACTGTGGTCATTACAGTCGCTCCTGGTCAAAGCCTGCCCCTGCAGATCACACCCTTTGTAGGCCCCTGCTTCTCGCTACCTTCCTGTGTCAGCGACTTCATATGTGGTTATGCCATTTATGTGTGCAGGCAGCAATCACCAATGCACCGGAGGCCTCCCGTCCCAGAGTGCTGGTCTCATCTTCAGCAGTGGGTTACTATGGTGCTAGTCAGTCAGCCAGCTTCACTGAGGACAGCCCAGCAGGCAGCGACTACTTGGCAGAAATCTGCACAGAGTGGGAAGCAGCAGCAAAACGTGTGCCAACAGGGACCCGCTGTGTGATCGTCCGGACTGGCATTGTGCTTGCAAGAGATGGTGGCGTTCTGGCTAAGATGATGCCCATCTTTGAGCTCTTTGCAGGCAAGCACACACATCACATGCACATCACATACTGAATCATGCGCGTGGACTACAGCACACGAACTACAGCAGGCATGACAATCTAGAACCTACGCAGTCCTCGAACTCTGAGCAAAGAGATGCAGGCACCAGGGCAGCAGTGCTAGCAGTTTCACTGGGAGCCCTTTGCATATGGGCTGGCTGGTACAAGCACCCATGTACACAGGCCGTGAATCAGGAGATAGCAGCAAACAATAAGTTTTGGCAGGTGCTTGTTGGCCATCATTACATGTCCCTTGTGCAGGTGGGCCCTTGGGAACCGGGAAGCAGTGGGTGAGCTGGATTCACAGAGACGACCTGATTGACCTCATCATTGATGCAATCAAGAACTCAAGCTACAGTGGGGTGTACAACGGCACCGCCCCCAAGCCGGTGACTATGGCTCAGCTGTGCAGCTCACTAGGGGGTGTCCTTGGTAGACCCAGCTGGCTGCCAGTTCCAGACTTTGCTATTACCACCCTGCTGGGTGAAGGTGCTCAGGTGGGTGAGATGTTAGGCTTTGCAACCTCCGAGGCTGCGGCAGCCAAACTCAGATGCTAGGTCAGTGCCACCATGTGACGCCCTTACTAGCTCAATTGAGGGCTCACAGCACAGCCTGTGTGTGGCATGGCATGCCAGTGGGAACTGAACGGTTTATAAAAGGCTAATTGATCTGCACTACTACAGGCAGGCACTAGGTAGCAGGCAGTAGGCCGCTTTCAACACATATGCACTTTATCAAGGCCGCCTTGGCGGCCATCACAGCATTATGCAGACTCAGCTACTCAACATCAACCATAAATGCAAGTACACGGTTACACTTTTGTTCGCATGCAACATTGTCACACCAGCAAAATGCGTCACCCCGTTATGTGGGCCTATTCTGCTTGCAGGTGGTGCTGGAAGGCCAGAAGGTGCTGCCCACAAGAGCTCAGCAAGCTGGGTTCAACTTCAAGTACACAGAGCTGTCAGATGCTCTGCGCAACATCCTAAAGTGACAGGCAATTGATAGCTGCAAGTAACATCGAAACCCAGTTCCAAGCTACCGGGAGTACTGCTCCAAGCACTGCTTGGAGTCACGGCAGCCACCGGTGGTGGCTGTGGAGAGACTGGCCGGTCTTTGCCAAAGAGAAAGACCTCAGGAGCATGCCATCATGGCTACTTGTTAAAAGAGGTAGAGCCATGCAAATCTTGGTGACTCACAGTTCGGAGCTGGCGGATGAGCTGACAGACAAGAGGAGCCGCCACCCATCCTTGTGTTGCTGCGTGAGCCTCATGCCATGAGGACGCTCCGAGGCTTGGAGTCCCACTGCTCCATGATGGCATTATACTACTACTACTACTACTACTACTACTACTACTACTACTACTACTACTACTACTACTACTACTACTACTACTACTACTACTACTACTACTACTACTACTACTACTACAAGTTACCTCAAGGATTTCCACCCGTAAGGAGCCAGCTAATGACTCATGGGGGCACACACACAAAAAAAACACAGACCAGATTCAATCCGGCAGAATATCTGCAGGTTCAACCTGCTGACTATCATCCGACTCGATCTCAAGCTCAGAAATATAATGCAAAACATATGCATGCAAGATGTTCCCAAGCACCATTGTGTAAAGTTGAACTTGCAGATATCCAACCGGATTGAATCTGGTTCCTGTTTCTTTTTGGTGTGCCCCCATGAGCCATCAGTTGGCTCCTTTCGGGTGGAGACCCTTGAGGTAACTTATTGTAGTAGTAGTAGTAGTAGTAAAGCTCCGATGAAAAATGGCAGAAATACCGTATAAGGCATACACCAAGCAATCAACAATGAACAGCAACTTCCCACCAAGAGACAATCTGCATCAATGAACAATCAACCTGCCAGTGCATACATACAGGGATCAGGGTTATGCGAATTCACATCAACGAGGGTCCAATCACAGTCGGGTCCCTCCCTGTTATAACAGTGTAAATCCCTGTTATAACAGTGTAAGTCGTCTCTGTTGCGTTTTAGGTTGGGTGCACATGACCTCCCTGTTGCCACAGGTGGGTGGTCTACTGATGCTGACACAGGACAACGTTTGCCCAGACACTTGCGCCACTGTCAACACTGTGCTTCAGGTTCTGTTGGGGATGAGTTTCATATGATTTTTGAGTGTGAATGGTACAATCAAGTGCGGTCCCGTTTTCCCCGGTTGTTTGAGCAGTTTGGTGGCCATGACACCTTGCATCACTCTATCACTACAGCTGGTCCTCATATGGCACGTTTCATGGGTCAGGATAAGCGTC